>ML273268.1:1048-73743 GCA_005239495.1 Nicotiana undulata
GTGATAATTCTCTAGCATTCCTAACGCCCTCATATTGTTCTCTGTGGGATTCGACCCCAACCTTGTTGGGTTACTATATTTGACAAGGATCGCTTACATTCTTTTAAGGTGTAAATTGAGCGTATCAGCCATCCTCTTATGATATTTCCCACTGATGCCGAGAGGGTGCGGCGATTCATGGCACGTTTACATCCGGGTATCAGGACCTCCATGTCCAGAGAGGTAGAGATGGGTACCCTATACCAGCTTGTAGTCGAGATAGCTCGACGGATTGAGGGTTATCGTACGAGGAGCAAGGAGCAGGGTCGGCCAGGTCAGAAGGGTCAGCAGGACAAGAGGGACAGGTTCACAGGTGACTTCAGAGGTGCTCCAGCTAGGGGCACATGTCAGTTCGGAGGCGGCCAGTTCAGTAGGCCTTCATATTCAGCATCTCCACTACCTCCCAGGGGTATTTCAGCGAGGCCTCAGTTTAATGCCATGTCGGGCAGTCTTACCATCCACCAGCCATCCAGGGTGCACCTAGCGATAACTCCAGCCGTCAGAGATCCTCCGGTTCCTATTTCAGTGCCTTGTCAGATGATTCTTATCGCTCTCAAACTATTCAGGATTCTTCTTCTTCGGGACAGCAGTCTAATGTATCTAGAGGTTGTTTCGAGTGTGGGGCGCTAGACCATATGATCAGGCAGTGTCCCAGGTATCGGGGCAAGGCCGTGCAGTACAGTCACCAGCCTATGATTTCAGCACCGGCAGTTCGACCACCTAGGGGTGGGGGTCAGGATGGCAGGGGCCGTCCTAGAGGGGGAGGCCAGTCAGGAGGGGGTCATTCAGCTCCAGCTCGCCCTGGGGGAGCTCAGTCTTTAGGTTCTGCAGCCAGATTCTATGCTATTCCTGCTAGATCAAACATATTGGCCTCAAACGCCGTGATTACAGGTATTATTTCAGTCTGTGGTAGGGAGGATTCAGTGTAATTTGATCCAGGGTCTACGTATTCATATATCTCAGCATTGTTTGCTCATTTTCTGGATGTTCCTCATGAGACCATGGGTTCTCCTTTGTATGTGTCCACTCCTGTGGGCGATTCTGTGGTGGTAGACCGGATCTACCGATCTTGTGTGATTACTTTCTGTGGACTCGAGACTAGAGCCAACCTGTTATTACTTGATATGGTTGATTTCGAGGTTATTTTGGGCATGGACTGGCTATCTCCATATTATGCCGTGTGGAATTTCCATGCTAAGACAGTTACGTTAGCCATGCCTGAGTCGCCGAGGTTAGAATGGAGGGGTTCTTCAGTTAGTGCATTCAGCCGGGTTATTTCCTATATGAAAGCTCGGCACATGGTTGGGAAGGTTTGCTTAGCTTATCTTGCTTTTGTGCGAGACACCACCACCGAGTCTCCTACCATTGATTCAGTGCCTGTTGTTCGAGAATTTCCATATGTGTTCCCTTCAGACCTTCCAGGCATGCCTCCAGATCGAGATATAGACTTTTGTATTGATTTGGCTCCAGAGACTCAGCCTATTTCCATTCCCCCTTATCGTATGGCTCCTAAGGAGCTAAAGAAGTTGAAAGAGCATCTTGAGGAGTTGTTGGCCAAGGGGTTCATCAGGCCGAGTGTGTTGCCGTGGGGTGCTCCAGTCTTATTTGTGAAGAAGAAGGATTGGTCTATGCGGATGTGCATTGACTACCGTTAGCTAAATAAGGTGACCATCAAGAATAAGTATCCCCTGCCGTGCATTGATGATTTATTTGACCAGCTGCAGGGTGCTCGTGTGTTTTCTAAGATTGATCTGAGATCGGGTTATCAGCAGTTGAGGATTCGGGCTTCTGATGTTCTAAAGACGGCATTTCGCACCAGATATGGCCATTATGAATTCTTAGTGATGTCCTTTGGCTTGACCAATGCCCCAGCAGCATTTATGGACTTGATGAATAGGGTGTTCCGGCCGTTTATCGACTCCTTCATTATTGTTTTCATTGACGATATACTGATCTACTCACGGAGCCTTGGTGAGCACGAGCAGCATTTGAGAATCGTGCTTCAGACCTTGCGAGAGCAGAAGCTATATGCTAAGTTCTCCAAGTGCGAGTTCTGGTTAAGAGTCTGCGGCATTTTTGGGGCACGTGGTGTCCGGTGAGGGTATCAAGGTTGATCCACAGAAGATTGAGGCAGTTCAGAGTTGGCCGCGTCCTACTTCAGCTTCAGAGATCAGAAGTTTTCTGGGTTTAGCAGGCTATTACCGTCGATTCGTGGAGGGATTCTCCTCTATAGCAGCTTCACTGACTAGGTTAACTTAGAAGAATGCCCCGTTTCGATGGTCAGACGATTGTGAGGCGAGATTTCAGAAGCTCAAGGCAGCATTGACTTCAGCACTAGTTCTATCATTGTCTTCCGAGTTAGGGATGTATACGGTATATTGCGACGCTTCACGCGTCGGGTTGGGATGTGTGTTGATGCAAGATGGCAGGGTTATTTCTTATGCTTCATGGCAGCTGAAGGTTCAAGAGAAGAATTATCATGTACACGACTTAGAGTTAGCGGCGATTGTTCATGCTTTGAAGATTTGGCGGCACTACTTGTATGGTGTATCATCTGAGGTCTACACTGATCACCGCAGTTTGTAGTACTTGCTTAAGCAGAGGGACCTTAATTTGAGGCATCGGAGGTGGCTTGAGTTGTTAAAAGACTATGATCTTACTATTTTGTACCACCCGGGAAAGGCGAATGTAGTAGCAGATGCTTTGAGCAGGAGAGCAGCGAGTATGGGTAGTTTGGCCTACATTATAGCTTAGGAGAGACCTTTAGCCCTGGACATTCAGTCTTTGGCCAATCGCTTGGTGAGATTGGACCTTTCAGAGCCTCGTCGAGTTCTAGCTCATGTGGTTGCTCAGTCTTCATTGTTGGGTGAGATTAAGGCTCGACAGCTTGATGATCCATATCTAGCAGAGCTTCGGGATACGGTGGTCCAGGGTAAGGCCAAGGAGGTTACATTGGGCGAGGATGGTGTTTTGAGACTTCAGGGCCGATTGTGTGTTCCAGATATTGATGGCCTGAGGGAGAGGATTCTAGCAGAGGTGAAGAGTTCTTGGTATTCTATTCATCCAGGAGCGACGAAGATATATCGTGATTTGAAGCAGCATTACTGGTGGAGGCGGATGAAGAAGGACACTGTTCAGTATGTGGCCAGGTGTCTTAATTGTCAGCAGGTTAAGTACGAGCACCAGAGGCCAGGGGGCTTGTTTCAGCAGATACCCATTCCTCAGTGGAAATAGGAGCGCATCACCATGGACTTCATGGTTGGGTTGCCTCGGACTTTGCGGAAGGTTGACGCGGTTTCGGTCATTGTGGATAGATTGACCAAATCGGCGCATTTAATTTATGTGGCTACAACTTATACGACAGATAGGCTGGCTTAGATTTACATTCGAGAGATTGTCCGATTGCATGGTGTGCCGGCGTCTATTATATCAGATCGAGGTCCTCAGTTCACTTCGCACTTTTGGAGAGCTTTGCACAGCGAGATGGGTACTCAGATAGACTTCAGTTCAGCATTTCACCCTCAGACTGATGGCCAGTCAGAGCGTACTTGGAGGATATGCTCAAGGCTTGTGTGATTGACTTTGGAGGTCAGTGGGACCAGTTCCTACCATTGGCGGAGTTTGCATACAATAATAGTTATTAGTCCAGCATCGAGATGGCTCCATTTTAGGCTTTATATGGCCGGCAATGTCGTTCTCATATCGGGTGGTTTGAGCCTGGCGAGGCCAAGTTATATGGCACAGATTTGGTGAGAGATGCCTTGGAGAAGGTGAAGGTTATTCAGGAGAGGCTCCGCACAGCTTAGTCTAGACAGAAAAGCTACGCAGATTAGCGGGCACGTGATATAGCATTTATGGAGGGAGATAAGGTTATGTTGAAGGTTTCTCCGATGAAGGGCGTCATGAGATTTGGGAAGAAGGGCAAGCTGAGTCCCAGGTTTATATGCCCTTTCGAGGTGTTGAGGCAGATCGGAGAGGGTGCCTATGAGCTTGCTTTACCTCCAGCCTTATAAAGAGTTCATCTAGTTTTTCACGTATCAATGCTTAGGAGGTATCACGCCGACTTCTCGCATGTGGTTGATTACATCACCATTCAGTTTGATGAGAAGTTGGGCTACGAGGAGGAGCCAGTTTCTATTATTGATAGGCAGGACCGCCAGTTGAGGTCCAAGACCATTTCTACGATTAAGGTCCAGTGGAGGGGCCAACCAGTCGATGAGGCGACCTGGGAGTCCGAGAAGGACATGCGAAGCAGGTATCCACAACTATTCAGCACTTCAGGTACGATGCTACGTTTGTTCGAGGATGAACGTTTGTTTTAGAGGGGGAGATTGTGATGACCCAAAAGGTCATCTTATGCATGCGCAGCCCGAGCGTGTAGCCGGGAAGCCTTTATGTGGAAACTTGATAAAGAGTTGAATTTTTTGTAATTAATTGAATAAAGTTGACTTTGGTCAACATTTTTGGTAAACGGACCCGGATCCGTGAAGTGACGGTCCCGGAAGGTCCGTAGAAAAATATGGGACTTGGGCGTATGCCCGAAATCGAATTCCGAGGACCCAAGTCCGAGAAATGAATTTTTAAAGAAAATTGTTTTCTGAAAATAATAAATGCTTATGAAAATGAACCTTGATGTGAAACCTGTGCTGCCTGGCCCGTATTATGGGTTCAGAGCCCGGAACAGGTTCAATATGTGTTATTTAAGTTATTTGTGAAATTTGGTAAGAAACGGACTTGATTTGACGGGTTTCAGATCAAAATGGGAAATTTAGAGTTAGGGAAGTTTTGAGGATTTTCATAGAACTTGAAATTTGGTTTGGAATGTGATTTTATGCTACCGAGGTCCGAATGCAATTCCGAGACCGGGAATAGTTCTGTTATGTCATTTATGACTTGTCTGCAAAATTTGAAGTCATTCCGAGTAGTATAGACCCGTTCGGCGCATTGAAGTGAATTCTAGAATTTCTTAAGTTCTTAAGTTGATTCAATTTGTTTTTGGGGTTGAATTTTGAGTTTCGTTGTTGTTTTCATGTTTCGAAAGTTCGAGCGAGTCCATATCATGAATACAGACTTGTTGGTGTCTTTGAACGGGGTCCCGAGGGGCTCGGGTGAGTTTCTGACCCCTCGGAGTTAATTCCAAAAGACCCAAATTTTTCTATCTGGTTTTCTTCAGTGCGTTTGCAAGCAATCAGCTGCGATCGCACAAGAAGTTGGATCTGGGGTGGGAAAATGACATGTGCGATCGCACAGGTCTATCCGCGATTGCACAGGGTATGCTTTGACTGGGCCCTTTTTGGTTCTCCGCGATCGCACAAAGATGCTTACCCCCCTGCCTGCTACTCTCTGTGATCGCCAGCCTTCAGCTGCGATCGCACTATGCTTCTTGAGGGCCCTGGGCAATTGCCCTGTGCGAACGCACTGGCCCAGCTGCGATCGCATAGTACAAGCAGCTAGGTAGTGTATTTTAATACGGGGCCCAACCCATTTTTCCTCCATTGTCATCTTCCTCCTCAAGGTTTTGAGAGCATTTCAAGAGGGTGTTCCACCATTGTCATCAAGTTAAGTTAATTCCTTAGTTTTCATGATTTTAACATCAAATCCTAATGAAATTCCCTTCTAATTATCCTAAAAATTCATTGAAATTGATAGAAATTTAGGGATTTTGGAAAATTATGAATTACTCATTTTTGCCATGAATTCTAGCAAGGACTTGCATAATTATGATCCTTAGACTCCGGGTAATTGATTCCTTCAAGAATTTTTGAAATTCGAACGTGTGGGCCTGGGGTCGAAATTCCAAAAACCTTCAAGAATGCTTAATTTTAGGATTTCTTGTTAATTCTCCTTCTTGGACTTGAAATTGAATCAAGTTTACCATGTTTGGCTAGTTGTGAGCCGTCGAGAGTAGATTTTGGAGTTCGGGCGCATCCTTGATCTGAGGGGTGATATCGTCACGAGGCGAGTCTCCTTTCTAGCCTTGTAAGAGGGAATTGTCCCCATAGGTATTCTATGTGTTGTATGTATTTGTTTTGGGGGCTACATGCGTACCACGTGAAGAGAGTCCGTACGTAGAGACTACATGTGTTATGTCCGGGTAGTTTAGGACCACATCATGCCTTGTATTCTTCCTTGAAATGACTTCTATGTTATAAATTCTTGCTTGATATATCATTGTTATTCCTGAGTATTTCATTGATTAAATATCTGGGAAGATTTGATAAGTAAAGTAGACTTGATGTTTTGTGAGCGCATGTTGTCGCTTTGCCATTTACATCCCGCAAGCGATATGTAAATCTTCCTTCACTCTTAGGGCAGCGGTCTGTACGCCACGGCGGATTTTATAGTGCACTCTTGGTACGAGCCGGTCGATCCCCGGCAGTGCACCGGGATTTAATTAAGAATGCACTCTTGGTACGGGTCGATCGATCCCCGGCAGTCAATGAACGAAGTTACTCTATGATATGATTACATTGATAGACGCACTCTTGGTATGGGCCATTCGATCCCCGGCAGTGCGTAGGCAGGATTATTGTTAAGCATGCACTCTTGGTTCGGGCCGATCGATCCCCGGCAGTGCATAACTATTCTTCACTGTGATATGATATGATTACATTGATAAACGCACTCTTGGTACGGGCCGGTCGATCCCCGACAGTGCATAGCTATTCTTCCTTATGACTCCAGCCTATTTTCTTATCCTTGTGTGCGCATAACTAGTTGGTGTGGTTTCCTGATTTATGATTTAAGGTAGTATTGGGAAGAAGAGAAAGTGGAAATTGTCATTTGCTTTAAGTACTTATCTGAAAACCTTGTGTTTACTTGATTGTGATATATTGCTTACATGTCTACTATTTTCCTTATATTCTGCTTTATGTTAAATGTTGGACCTTAGTGAGTATCGAGTCGACCTCTCGTCACTACTTCTTCGAGATTAGACGGGATACTCACTGGGTACATATTCATTTATTTACTCATGCTACACTTTCTTTTCATTTTTGTACTTGACTGTACAGGTCCGGAGGCTGGTACGTCTGATTATCAGGCCGGTGCTAGATATTGATAGTGTGGTCATACTTCACGGTGAGTTGCTTTCCCGACGACTTCCTAGCAGCACCCTGGAGTTTCTTTTGTGATATTCTCTGTCTATTTCATTCAGACTGAGACTCTGTGTATATTGTAGTCATTGTATATTCAGTAGTTGCCCGTGACACTCGTGACACTAGTTTCTGGCACACACGCAATTTGTATTTTGGGTTTGGGCTGTGTATCTATATATGATCTTCGGTTTGGCCCTATGCCTTTATATTTTTATGATGTTTATGTCATGTCATGCTAGCATTATGTTAATTGTTTAAAATTGGTAATTACCGACATGTTTAGATCAGAAGGGCAAGGGGATATCATCTAGTGTTTTCTATATTGGCTTGCCTAACCCCATTGTTGGGCGCCATCGCAACCCGAATTAGGATTTGGGTCGTGACACTCACTCTCTTATTCATGTTAAAGATCATGCCTAGGTTTATTATTATTTTTGAAGGCATGTGAACTTGTTCTTGGTATGTTGAATTACTTAAATTATCCCTAGTCATTTAGCAATTCCATGATCACATATCTGTATGATTTTTATTAAGTCCTTGTGCATCTTTAACCTATAATTCTTGAGCATATGCATATATTTTGTAAATAGATTCTTGATTTGGAATGAGATATTTTGTATATATATATATATTACAAGTATTTTGATGCTTATAGCCTCGCCACTACTTCTTCGAGGATAGATTTAATACTTACTAGGTACTGATTGTGGTGTACTCATACTACACTTCTTCATATTTGTTTGTGCAGATCCTCAAGTGGGTCCTAGAGGAGCCTCTTAATTGAGCCCAGGAGTCGCATGGAGACTTAGCGTGAGCTACACTCAAAGGATTTATTTTACAGTTCCCGAGCCCTTGTTCTTTTACTACTCCCTGTTTATTTTATTATTTTAGACAACTTTGTTCATGTATTCAGACTTGTATTTATTCAGTGGTTGCTCGTGTACTTTTGCCACCTAGTCTTGGGGGTTGTAATGGATTGGCTCCATATAGGCCCTCTAAAGACTGTATCAGTAGTTTACTATTTTGTGACTATTTCTGTCTTTATTCATAATATGACTCTGCTAATTAACGAAATCTGACTATATTTTGTGGATTGCGAGTTGGTTTATTTAGAAAGTATGGCTAGGCGCTATCACAACCCACATTGAGATTTCGGGTCGTGACAAGTTATTATCAGTGCTCAAGGTTATGTAGGTCTCACGATCATGAGCAGTTATAGTAGAGTCTTGTTGATCTCTATAGAGACATCTGTACTTATCTCTGAGAGGCTACAAGATGTTGGGAAACTATCTTTATTTCATTCGTTGTCGTGCGGCTTTATTGATCCAACGTTTGTGAGAACATGTTCATCTAGAGCAGCTGGGAAGGTGACAGTACCCCAGTCCAGGGATTCCGGTGCCGAGGAAGAGGTAGGGGTGCAGCCCGCACTGCATTTTGAGGTCCTGCTAGAGCAGCCATTGTGGAGCCACAAGTAGCTCCCATTGAGGATCATGTTCTTCATGAGGATGATCAAGTTTGACAAGCTCATCCGAGGGGCTTATTGCTACGCCAGTACTTTGGGATGCCCTTGTTTTGTTGGACTTGTAGAGTATTTGGCATAGACCAGAGTGCTTCCTATGGTACCAACTTCTTCTCAGGGCGGGGGCGGGGAACATACTCCCGCTACTTAGACTCTTGAGTAGTTTGTTGTTGTGTATCATAAACCTGTAATATTACCAACTTAGGGACCCTCTCGTGATTGTTTACAGGCTAGTAGTGGAGGCCATTGTGTCTGAGGAGGAGCATAAGAGGTTTGATCGATTCAAGAAGATGGGTCCTCCATAGTTTGATGGTGATCCTTTGGCAGATGCATAGTTTCGTAGATGGTTGTAAGACGATTCTATGAAACTTTTGTTTTGTTGAGTCGAACGGGTTATATATCACTAGTTTCTAACTCAAGAGGACAACTAAGAGGTGGTGGCAATCATACGAGCGTAGCAGACTAGCTGGGTCTCTTTCGTTCACTTAGAGTTACATTTCACACCTCTTAGAGAATTTCATTCCCCTCATGTAGCTTTTCTTATCCCCACCAAGTTTTAGAAGGTGAGGAGGTTCATTGAGGGGTTGAATTTTGGTATCAAAATGGCTATGGCTAGGGAGGCGGAGACTAGGACTACATTCCTTCAGGTTGTGGACATAGTGTGCAGGATTGAGCACAACTAAGGTTAGAGTAGGGAGGCCACAGTGATGACGAGCAAGAGGCCCTGACATTCCAACATTTTTAGTGGTACCTCATCTGCAAGAGTTATCACCCTGGGGGAGGCATCCTAGCAGGACAATTCCTTCATCTTATCAACATGCTTATGGCGCTTCAGTTAAGTCTTCATTCAGTGTATTACTAGCGTAGAGTTCATGCCGTACTCCTTCAGTCCAGGGTTCTTCCAATGGAGTTATCAGAGACAGTCTCAAATATAGTAGCCTTTCTAAGCTCGAGGTTGTTTTAAGTGCGAGATCTAGGAAATATCAAGAATGATTGCCCAAATATGGTAGAAGTGCAACATCGTGGGGTTCTTAGACCGTGAATCCAATGCGAGTTGTTACACTGCCCCACTAGCTAAATGGGAAGCTCATGTAATCAGGGGATGTCATAGAGGTTGAGGTCAGTGGGGCGGAGGTCAGGCCCGCTGTCGTGCCCCCTTTTTCTATCTCACGGGTTAGGTACAGAGAGATCGGGTTTATGACATTCTGGACAACTCCTTAAAGGAAGAGGTTTAAGGAAGAGTCGCCACCTAACGATTTTTATGGTGCGTTAGGGCACCTAGAGTTGATAACTCATGAACTAGTTCGTGTTACCAGAGATTGGGTAAGCGCTTGAAGTTATCCCAAGGGGAAGGTGTTAGGCACCCCTCAAGATCCACAACTGTGGGTCCCAGCCAATAAGTTTTGTGAATTTGGACGGCGAGCAAATAACAAGTAAGGTTCATATAAGAGGGGATTTAAAACAAGTATGAAAATCTTTAAAGGTTTTGGAATAACATTTGAAAAAGAATTGTCCTAGGTTTAAAGTTATACGAATCACTTCAATGCAATACCCGGTATGTCACACCTCGAAGAGGAGGCTACTCGTGGTATTAGCGCACCGGTCATCATATCCGTATTCTACCCTTCCCACCCCGTAAAAGGTTGTTAAAATGCGTGTGTTGGTCACGAATGCTTATTGCGTGCCATTACTTGTCTCATCCTATAATTCCTAGAGGTTGTTTGGGACTACTAATCCTACAAGGCAGGAACTAGGCTGAACCCTTAGGTTTAAAGGACAAAATACTAAGCAACATACAAAACAAGTAGGACTGCACATATGAGGGAACATATAAAGACAAAGAAAGGCTCACAGGTCCCTCAACACATAAACATGTAAGTAGTACGTCTCAAAAACAATTAAAGTCTCAGGACCAGAGTTTGAAAATAGGAAGTTTAGTAAAATGGTAGGAGTCTGGGTTAGAAACGTAATGAAGACAAAAACTTTAATTAAAACTGATAGTTGATTTCAAAATATACAGTAGCTAAAGGCAGCAGTAAAACTTAGAAATATGCAGTGATTGAAAGCATTCAGTAAACATAGATGAAAGTTATTAAAGCATGGGTTTGAAATGATTTTAAAGGATAAGTGAATAAAATACAGTAGCTCAACAGAGAGTAATAGCTATTAGTTTTCAAAGAACTGTAGCAAAAGAAATAGTAAAATGGTATCAAAATATAGTGACTCGAAAGACATACAAAACAAGGATTCGAAATGGCACGATTTTGAGAAGAATGAGGCATTTTTGGAAACCCACTGGTTAAAAAATATAATAGAAAAAGAATCAGTGAAAATCAGTAAAAGATATAGATGCACAACCTCGAGATTGTTAAAATAGAGCAGGATTTTTAATAAAAGTAAAATGAACTTCAGTGAGGTAAAACAGGAGTGGGAGCAGCAGGGTTCAAAATGTTTAAAGGAAGTGATTAAACTAGAAGAACATGATTGATTTGATTTTAATACGTATTAGGCCTAAGGTTTTCCTAGGCGTTGTATACATTGCCTACCTATTTTTAAGAGAGTGAACATGCACATTTGGATTCTGATTTTAATAAATACATGTTTGCAGGAAATTGTTTTAAATAAGTTAACCAATTTTATGGGAGTATTAAATCATGTTAACTAGGCGTTCAGATTCTGACAAATAAAAATGCTTAAGGGCAGGATATCTAATGCACAAAGTATCACCTTAAGACATGGTTTCTATATGTCATGTTTATAAAATGCATGAGCAATACATTATGACAGTCTTTGTTACTCATTAGGTTATACTAGGTGTGAATATGATAGATATGTTAAAATGAAGAACCTGGACATGATTTTTAATGTATGGTATGCATGTCCTAGGCATTATACTATTGCACACATAGGAAATAAAGCCTAAGTCATGATTTCTACCCATACTACACTAAACATGCATAATTCCCTCCCATATTCACTATCCAGCCCCAATAGTTTATTTATAAATTATTACAGACCACAGCAAATGAATTACAGTAATTGCAAAGAGAAAAATAAGAAGTTATTCTATAAAGAGCCTTCAAACAGGACCAACCTTCCAGCCTCACCCCTTTTGAGCCTCGCAGCCTTACACAACCTGGGTGTGGCAAAGCTCCCAAAGGTCCTTGTGAGGGCCCTAGCCAATACCAGCACCCAGCAATTGCCAAAGTTGAGATAGGTACAGTGTAAAATTACCTGCCTCAGTGTGTCAAAGTTTAGAGGGAACTCAAGGTCCCTAAGTAATGTTCACATTGAGGGGGTGGATCCTAGAGTTCTAAGAATAGTGTGAAGTGCATGAAGGATTAATTTTAAAAGAGTTAAGTTTGAAAATGAGTTTTGAAATAACATGAATTTAGAGAATAATAAAAATACCTTTTATGTAAAATTAGTTTGAAAAGGAAGCAGTAGAAGGGTCACAACTCAACAGAATTCAAGAAAAGCAAACACAAATAGGGAAAGGGATTGTGATAAGTAATGATAGCAGCATCTTTGCAGTAATTAATCCTTAGCACAGAGTTACATATTTTCACAAAGTATGATATGCCAATATATTATAGATACAAGTCTGAGAATACTAAGTGTTAAAGGTGCATTAGAAGCCAGACAATTGATAAAGAGACATACATAAATAGATGTTAGATATGCAGAATGAAGCAGTAGAAGATCACATAGGCCATAATGAATCATAGAGAGAAAGACAGGAATCATGCTAGGCTAGAAGAAGAAGTGAGATCATAGAAAGAGAGTATACATGATAGTTACATGGCAGGCAATAGAACCATAAGTAAAACCACAAAAGAAACAACAAGAATCTTAACAAAAATTGAAACATATTGTTTGAGGATGTGGTAAACTTAACTAGAACATACCACTGTTAAGAGAGACCAAAGAAGAAGAGAGAAAAGTGATAGCCTATTAGCCTTGGCTTATAGCCGGAAAAAAATAGGCAAGAATAGAGAGCAGCAAATGGAGCCAAAGAGATACAGCAACAAAAGCAAACAAGAATAGTGCAGATGTATGTGTGTGTTTGTGTTTGTGTGATCAAGAGAGTGTGTTCAATGCGTTTCTGAGTGTCTTTATAAAGAGAGAAGACAGGGTATATATAGTTTAATAAAAAGAGTAGTCACATAGGTAAAGGGTGCACAGTTATGGAAATACAACCAATTAGTATCAATTAAAACACTGGACTCCTTTAATTAAGGAGTCAAGTTCAAAAGGAAATGCAATCAATTCATAAGACTGATTTTGCTTCCTTTAGGACAAGGAAATCACATAATACATAAATAAAGCCAAGTACATAGTATATAATTAAGGAAAGTAGAAGTAACATTACATTTATAAAGTAAACTAGGGTATTAGTTTGAAAATCAACTGAAAGAATCTCGGATTCAACTGCAATCACTGGGAATCCAAAATAGTTAAGGAAAGTATCATATGAGTAAGGAAAACACTCAAATTTGGTACAAAGTTACAAAGGACATAAAGAATCACCTATTCATAGAAGGCATCACATAAATATGGAAAGAATCCAAAATTAGTACAGGATTACAGAGGGAATACACAATCATGTATCCAAGGAAAACATCACAAGCCCGGGGATTCTTACACAAAAAGGCAGTATAAAATCAATAGGTAAACAATCAATAAGGTCTCAAATTACAAGGAATCCAGGGTTCACAAATAATAAATCAGGAACCCTAGCAAGCTGAAACCATAGAGAACCAAGGATTCAAATAGGAGCAACAATGATGAATCGAATAAGTCAGAGGCAAGAGGTCAGAAACCCTAGTAGTAAGACATGTGAAATTAAGGACTCACATGAACTCAGTAATAAGAAAATAACAAGGAAAACATGATACGAGCAGAGATTAGAAAATCTAACAAAGCATAATACAATCAAAGAAAACTCGAAGCATTCTTGGTAAACTGGGACACCATAATATTCAAGGCAACAAGGAATCACAAAATACTCGTATAAACATAGTATAGGTAGCTAAATCGAAAGAAGAACTGTTTTGAAAATGGGTCGAGGAACCCTAGTTTTGAAGTCGTTTAAAAAGATGAGATTTTTCGGAGAAAACAATAGAGAAACTTCATAATATTGTAAATGTAAAACGGATCTTAAAAGAAAAACCAAGATAAAGAAGATTAGGGTTTCGTGGAACCCAGAAAAGAGGGCAAACCTTATGAACGACATAGATTAAGGCCTGAGAGACTGTAAACTTACTCAAATGGCCGAGGGTTGGCCGGACAATGGCAAGAGGCTCAGAGGTGGTGAGTGGACCGCTCCAGGCTCGTCTAAAGAATTCAGGATATCACTGAGCAGGTGAGAGGTGAGTGGATGACCAAGAGATGATAGGGAACCAAGTTTCCGGTGAAAATCCACTAGAGAAGGCGACCAGAGATCATTGGAGAAGACGAAGTCAAGGAGACTTCTAGAGAGTTGTAGAGAGAGATAGAGAGATGATACGTCTCGAAGGGAATGAGACTGAGGGGGAGGGGTTAGGTGAGTTTAATTTAGGTAACAAAAATCTGGGTCGTTGATCTGATATGATCAACGACTCAGATTGGCTTGGGATTGGGTCGGGATTTTATGGGTTTTGGGCTGGGTTGGGTATTTTAATTGGGTTTGGGTTGGGGTTAATTAGGCTAGCTTTTAAATAATAAATGGCTAGATATTAAATACCCAAAAATATATAAATAATTAAATAAACAACCAATAATTGTACAAAAAATGAAATTAAGTTTAAATAGATGAAATTATAGTAATTAAATAATATTAAGTGTAAAAAATGCATAAGTTTCGAATTAAAATAATACACAATGTTAAATTGGGCTATAATTGCAAAATTATCGTAATTGAAATTAAATAAGACCCAATTGGCCAATTTACGAAATAATTGGATTTTAATAAGTAAAAAGTGATTATAAATGACATAGTGAACTGGAAAATATTTTGAAATTATTTTAGAGCACAATTTATTAATTATAAAAATATACAATATTAAATAAATAGGAAAATAATTTAGATAAAAAATACGGAAAAATAGGAAAAATACTCATTATTACAAAGAGTAATTTAGAAAACTTATATGCAAGTTTGCAAATAATTTGAGGAAAAATTGGGTATCAACAGCTGCCCCTCTTTACCCGGAAAGGATGAAAGAGTTGTCGGGTAAAGATATGATGGCCAATTTTGACCGATATGAAACTGCGGGATAGAATCTGGCCGCACCCTGGTTTCTGAGCTGCCTACATATCCCTGGTTTTACAGGAATCAGGCCGTATGTAGTTCCGGGATCATCGGCGAAATATACCGGTGATGTTTCACAAGAACGGACGCAAGGTGCATGGTAGGGTAAAAGTAGGAAGTTCTTACGGGGTTGTATCAGAGAACTGGAGCGGTCTGCTCCTGCCTGGTTGGCTGTTCCGGACGGGTTACCTGCATATAGAGAACAACGTATATTGTGCATAATATAAACATGATGCAAGTTCCCGTCGGACTATGAATTTTGTCTTTGGACAATTAGGATGGTGTCCTTAGACCATGATGTCCTGGGCCATGAATCGCTTAGCGCGGGATTCTCAGGCTATGAAATGATGTTCTCGGGCCATGAGGATGATGCCTCCGAACCATGATGCCTTTGAATAATTATATGCAAGTTGAATAAAAGAGATCCGCAGGCTATGAAATAATGTTCTCGGTCCATGAGCATGGTGCCTCCGAACGATGACGCCTTTGGACAAGTTGGCGATATTTCAGCCCATGAAGAATGCATCAGTATGATGTTGGGAAGACAGAGCTTAATCTTGTGATTTGCGAACAGAAAGAGGGCAGAGCTTAGCCCGCAAGAAGGCGTAAGTAAATAAGGTGACCGCTTTGAAAAGGTAGGAAGGAGCTCATCGTAATGCAACAAGATGCAGACAGAGGTAGCGCAGAACCTCGTAAGGCGGAATGATAGCCTTATGCAATGCACAAAATAAAATGAGGGGGAGGTAGCGCTAACCTCGGAAGGCAGAAAGGTATCCTTATGCAAAGATGCGAATGCAAATGGAGGTAGAGCTTAACATCGGAAGGCAGAAAGGTATCCTTATGCAAAGATGCGAATGCAAATGGAGGTAGAGCTTAACATCGGAAGGCAGAAAGGTATCCTTATGCAAAGATGCGAATGCAAATGGAGGTAGAGCTTAACCTCATGCAGATGGAGACAGATCATAGTCTCGAGAGGCAAAAAGGTAGCCTCATGCAAAGATGCAAATGCAAATGGAGGTAGAGCTTAACCTCAGAAGGCAGAAAGGTAGCCTTATGCAAATATGCGAATGCAAGTGGAGGTAGAGCTTAACCTCATGCATATGGAGACAGAGCTTAGTCTCGAGAGGAAGAAAGGTAGCCTCATGCAAAGATGCGAATGCAAATGGAGGTAGAGCTTAACCTCGGAAGACAGAAAGGTAGCCTTATGCAAATGCGAATACAGATGGAGGTAGAGCTTAACCTCGGAAGGCAGAAAGGTAGCCTTATGTAATGCGAGAAAATGCAGAGAGACAGTGCTTAGTCTCGAAAGGCAGAATGGTAGCCTTATGAAAATGCGAATGCACATGGAGGTAGAGCTTAACCTCGGAAGGCAGACTAATAGCTTTATGCAATGCAGAAAATAAAACGATAGTAAGAGTTCTTAGCTGATGATGAAGTGCGATTGTTGTGAATGAAGTATCATTTGCAATGATGATAATAGTAAGCGCTGGCATGTGCGATGAGTTCGAGAGCGTATCCTTGAGAAACATGAATCTTGTGGGGATAATGAGATATCTTGGGATTTGCCGTATTTGAGCCTGCATCCAAAGAAAAATCGTGAGTTCCATAAGGGGGAGGGTTAGTTCGTATCCCTGCTGGCTCGGATCGGCCTGTCTGCTTGATGATGATGACTTTGTTTGTACCCCAGGGTGGCGTTGCTAAGACAAGCTGTTTTTTAAGAAATAAATATGCATGGTTTTATAAAAATATGATATAACATATAATTTAAAAAAATTATTTCTTTTGATCAACCGACGACCACGACGGGGTTCGAGACATTGCAACCTCTCTTGGTGTGAAGATTTGAGGGCCCTCCTCAACATTTGGCCCGGTTTGATGGGTAAAGGCTTCTGGTTGTTACTGGTGCGGTGCTTGGCTGAACTTGCTTCGGAATTTTGAGGTCCCTCCTCAAAATTCTGCCCCAGTTTTCATTTGTGGGGAAAATGAAAATTTTATTAAAATATGACCGAACCTATAGGGCTGCCTACGTATCCCCTCTTAAACGGGAATCAGGTCAGGCGTTGTTCAATATACAACATTGATAGAAGCATAACAATTATACATAGTAGCGCTTGACTGCGTCTGAGTTGATTGGTTTAGGCCAAATTTCTCCATCCATTTCTGCTAGTATGAGTGTTCCTCCTATTAGCGCTCGATGAACCATGTACGGGCCTTGCCAATTGGGAGAGAATTTCCATTTCGCTTCGTCTTGATGAGGAAAGATTTTCTTTAACACCAGCTGCCCCGGTGTGAATCGTCTTGGTTTGACTTTCTTGTTGAAGGCTCGAGTCATTCTATTCTGATATAGCTGACCATGACAAACCGCATTCATCCTCTTCCCGTCTATGAGGGCCAATTGCTCATAGCGGCTTCTTACCCATTCGGCGTCGCTGAGCTTGGCTTCTTGTATGATTCCCAAAGATGGAATCTCAACTTCAGCGGGAATGACGGCTTCTGTACCGTATACCAACATGTAAGGAGTTGCCCCGGTTGATGTGCGAACCGTGGTGCGATACCCCAGTAAGGCGAATGACAACTTCTCATGCCACTGCTTGTGCTTCTCTGTCATCTTTCTCAGTATCTTCTTGATGTTCTTGTTGGCAGCCTCAACGGCTCCATCCATTTGAGGTCTTTACGCGGTAGAATTCTTGTGCTTGATCTTGAAGGTTTCACACATTACTCTCATCAAATCACTGTTGAGATTGGAACCATTATCGGTGATGATTGACTCTGGAACTCCAAACCGACAAACAATGCGGTCGCGGACAAAATCGGCCACGACTTTTTTAGTAACTACTTTGTAAGATGCTGCTTCGACCCATTTGATGAAATAGTCAATGGAAACCAGAATGAACATGTGTCTGTTGGAGGCGGCAGGCTCGATTGGTCCAATGACATCCATGCCCCACGCGGCGAACGGCCAGGGTGAGCTTGTTGTATTAAGCTCGCTGGGAGGTACCTTTATCATATCCCTATGTATTTGACATCGATGGTATTTGCGGACATAGTGGATGCAGTCTGTTTCTATGGTCATCCAGAAATAACCAGCCCGAAGTATCTTCTTTTCTAGAACAAACCCGTTCATATGAGGACCACATATACCAGCATGTACTTCCTCTAACAGCTTTGTTGCTTCCTTTGCCTCGATACATCTTAACAAACCCAGATCGGGAGTCCTCCTATACAGGATTCCTCCGCTGTGAAAGAAGTTGTTTGATAACCTTCGAAGAGTGCGCTTTTGAGTAGCGTTTGCAAGCTTTGGGTACTCCCCCTCTGCCAAGTACTCCTTAATGTCATGAAACCAAGGCTTTCCATCTGCTTCTTCTTCAACATGGGCGCAGTAGGCCGGCTGATTGTGAATCCCCACCGGGGTAGGATTAATGAAGTTCTTATCTGGATGCTGGATCAGAGATGACAAGGTAGCCATTGCATCGACGAACTCATTCTGGATTCTGGGAACGTGCCGGAATTCAATCTTTGTGAACCTCATTCTTAATTCCTGCACACGATGTAGGTATGGCAGTATCTTGGAATTCTTGGTAGCCCATTCTCCTTGGACTTGGTGTATTAATAAGTCTGAGTCACCAATTATTAATAATTCCTGAACATTTATGTCAATGGCCAAGTTGAGCCCCAGGATGCAGGCCTCATATTCCACCATGTTGTTGGTGCAGGGAAATCTTAGTTTGGCGGATACCGGGTAGTGCTGACCGGTTTCCGAAATCAAGACCGCTCAAATACCCACACCTCTGAAGTTTGCGGCTCCATCGAAGAACATCCTCCAACCGTCATAGGATTCCGCAATGTCCTCTCCTACGAATGACACTTCCTCATTGGGGAAATAAGTTTTCAATGGTTCGTATTCTCCGCCCACAGGATTTTCAGCAAGATGATCAGCTAATGCTTGTCCCTTGACCGCCTTTTGAGTTACGTAAATGATGTCGAACTCACTTAACAGGATTTGCCATTTAGCCAGCTTGCCAGTGGGCATGGGCTTCTGAAAGATGTACTTGAGCGGATCCATCCTTGATATGAGATACGTTGTGTAGGCACAAAAATAATGCCTCAGCTTCTGTGCGACCCAAGTCAAAGCACAATAGGTGCGCTCTAATAGAGAATATTGGGCCTCATACGGAGTAAACTTCTTGCTGAGGTAGTAAATTGCTTGCTCTTCCCTCCCTATTTTGTCATGTTGCCCGAGAACGCAACCGAAAGCTCCATCTAATACGGCCAGGTAGAGTAATAGTGGTTTACCCGGCTTTGGGCGTACCAAGACTGGTGGTGTTGACAGGTACTCCTTGATTATGTCGAAGGCTTTTTGACAATCCTCAGTCCATTTGGTAGAAGCATCCTTTCTTAGAATTTTGAAAATTGGTTCACAAATGACGGTGGACTGGGCTATGAACCGGCTGATAAAATTGAGACGTCCCAGGAAGCACATAACATCCTTCTTGTTCTTTGGTGGCGGCAATTCTTGGATGGCTTTGACCTTTGATGGATCTAGCTCTATTCCTTGACGACTGACAATGAACCCTAGCAGCTTGCCAGCAGGAACCCCGAACGCACACTTTGCGGGGTTAAGTTTCAGATTGTATTTCCTTAGCCTGTTGAAGAACTTTCTCAGATCTTCCATGTGATCAACAGCTTTCTTTGATTTGATGATGATGTCGTCCACATACACCTCAATTTCTTTGTGAATCATGTCATGAAATATAGTAGTCATGTCCCTCATGTAAGTGGCCCCTGCTTTCTTCAGACCGAATGGCATCATCTTGTAGCAATATACTCCCCACGGCGTAATGAATGCCATTTTCTCAGCATCTTCCTCGTCCATCCAAATCTGATGGTAACCAGCAAAACAATCTACAAAGGACTGCAGTTCGTGCTTGGCACAGTTGTCAATTAAGATGTGTATGTTCGGCAGGGGGAGTTTTCTTTCGGACTGGCCCGGCTGAGATCCCGGTAGTCGACGCAGAATCTGACCTTCCCATCTTTCTTTGGTACATGCACAATATTCGCTAGCCATGTAGGATATTCGACCACTCGGAGAACCCCGGCGTTGATCTGCTTGGTGACCTCTTCCTTGATTTTCAAGCTCATGTATGGTTTGAACTTCCTAAGCTTTTGCTTCACTGGCGGGCATGATGGATTGGTTGGCAGCTTGTGGGCCACAAAAGATGTACTGAGGCCAGTCATGTCATCATATGACAAGGCGAATAAGTCTTCATACTCCCTTAAAAATTATGTATATTACTCCCTTTCTGACGGCGACACATGAATGTTGATGTGTGTTTCTTTGACGTTCTCTGCGTTTCCCAGGTTGATGACCTCAGTCTCGTCCAAGTTAGACTTAGGTCTATTCTCAACGTTCTCGACCTCTTTAATAATATCCTCAGGTAAATCATCCTCGTCTGACTCGGAATCCATTTGTTGCGTTGCCTCATTGTAGGTCACAGTCGTCGGTTCATCAAGATAAGTAATAGTAATGCTGTGTAAAATAAAGCAATGGGGAGGAAACAATAACAAGTAAATATAAGTAAATATAAGATTTATAAAGAAATTGGAAATGCTTTGATAAATTGAGTAATTGTTTGAGCATATGAGCTCTTTCTTGCAGAAATTAAAAATGCGAGAAGGAAGAAAATTCTTGGAATAAATAAACTGTAAATAATGCTTGTTTTGTTAGCCTTGCTACCCCGAGGCTCGACGGGCTTTGGTTGTCCTGACAGACCAACTGTTGAGATGTAATCCCTTGCTCACTACTTGTATGGAAGGGCTTTCCTCCCCCTCATCTTCAAGAATGACACAGCATTCCATATTCTCATCATCCAGAAATAAATCCCTTATTGTCGCTAGCGCTTCCTCTTCATCTGTACCATATATGATGTCAGCTGGCTGGAAAGTCTGCTCTATGCGGGGTTTTGGCTGCTCCAATGGGTAGTAGGGGCCGCGCCACGGTGGCGACCAGTCCTTGAACTCCTTCCAAGTGTACTCGTACCCTAGACCAAAAGTAGTACCGTGTTTCTTGAGTGTTATTGGCTTTGTTATTCCTTGAAGATGCTTACCGAGCCCTTTACCCGGATCGTACCCTTGCCAGTTCAATATACTTTCGGTCTTACTGCCCCACAACTTGTCTTTGTCAATGGCGTTAACATGTTCTATGTTGTGATAGATTTCTCCGCCCAACTTCCTCCTTCCATCGATGACCGAAAAGGTGTGGCGACCGTAGATATGGTTTCTACTTACCTCTTGATGATTCCATTCAAACTTCACAGCTTGATGTAGGGTTTATGCCACGACCCCAGCCGCGTGGATCCAAGGTCGTCCCAATAGTATGTTGTAGGATGCAGGCACATCTATCACTTGGAAATCTACATCGAACCAAGTTGGTCCCATCTGTAGGCATAAGGTAATTTCACCCATGGTGGACATTTTGTGAACCGTCGAAGGCCTTTACATTGATCTCTCCTTCCTTTATCTCATGTAGACTCTTGCCCAATCTCTTGAGAGTGACCAACAGACAGATGTTGAGACTGGAACCCCCATCAATTAGGATCCTTGTGATGAAATGATCCTCACATTGTACGGTGATGTGTAGTGCTCTATTATGCCCTAGCCCCTCGGGCGGTAGTTCATCTTCATGGAAAGTGATCTTGTGACTCTTCAGTATCTGGCCCACCATGTTGGCCATTTCCCCACTGGTGATATTGTCTGGCACGTATGCTTCACTCAGCACCCTTAGCAAAGCACTCCTGTGAGTTTAGGAGTTTTGTAACAGGGAGATGATGGATATCTGAGCTAGCATTTTGTTCAACTGGTCAAGTACTGAGTATTCCTTGGCTTGTATCTTTCTCCACTAATCGTCGGAACGTGTTTCTGTGATGGGGGGGCGGTTGTTGGCCTGCTTGCTAGACTCGGCCAAATGCTCAGGGGTATAAACTCTGCCAGTTCTTGTCATACCCTATGCAACGATGGCTTCCTCAGACTTGCCTTTACCTTTCCTCCTTGCTTCAGCGGTATAGTCCCACGGAATGGTGTCTGAGTAAAAGGGTGTCGTTTTTGACATTTCCACTGGAATAGGTGTGGTCATTCTTATTCCTGTCGGAGTATATGTTATAGATGGCCGGATTGCGACTTCGAGCGATCGCACAAACTCGACTTCGATTGGTCCTGGGGCCTTTCCCTCGGCGGGTGGCCTTGATTCAAACTCAAGTGGAATGGACATGTTTACCTCAACTTCCTCAGACAGCTGCATCTGGACCACGATCGGATTAAGAGTAATCGCAGGCTTCTTCAGATCACCCTCAACAATTAGCCCAATTGATCCCTCGGGATCCCAATCATCTTCAACCTCAATCATGTGGACACCGCCTTTATGGTCGGGCAACATATTATTGCGAACATTAGGAGCAGGGTCCTTGGCTACAATGATTTTGTTATCTATGAGGGTTTGTATCTTGTGATTTAGGGAACGACACTCCTCGATGGTGTGTCCCTTCATGCTGGAGTGGTAAGCACATGTTTTGTTTGGGTTGACCCACTAAGATGGGTTCTCAGGGATGACAGCGGGGATGGGTGTGACATAACCAGCGGCTTTAAGCTTTTCGTACAATTGGTCAATGGGTTTAGCTATGGCAGTATACTGTTTTGGTGGACGACGGTCGAAGTTTGGGCGAGGTCTCGGGATGTTTTCGCGGTTAGGGGGTGATTGATAGTGAGAAGGCTGGGAGTTGTAGGCATTATAGACGGGAGCTGGTTGTGAGTATCTAGGCGAGGTAGGCTGATATGTGGATGGTGGAGTTTGGTAGGCGGGTGAGGGTGTCTGGTATTGAGGTGAAGGTGCTTGGTAACTTGTAGCTGGTTGGTAAGTGAAGGAAGGTGCGGGGTATACTTGGTATTTGGGAGGGGACTTGGCTTGCTGTGCCACCATCACGGCTCCTACATCCCTTTTTTTTGGACACACCACCGGATTGCAGAGCTTTATTGGTAGCATGTAAGGCTTCAAAGTTAGTAACCATACCGTTTTTTATGCCTTCCTCAATTCGCTCACCCAGCTTGATGATATCAGAAAACTTGTGCCATTCGACCATAATTAGCCGCTCATAGTACTGTGGATCCTGAGCGCGCACAAAGAATTTCTTCATTTGTTCTTCTTCCAAGGCTGACTTGACCTTGGTAGCCTCTGACCTCCAACGAATAGCATACTCGCGAAAAGTCTTAGTCGGTTTCTTCTTCAAGTTCTGGATGTAAAACACATCCGGTGCATTATTCGTATTGAATCTGAATCTATCCATGAAGTCTGTAGCCATATTCACCCAATTGATCCATTTCTTTGGATCCTGATTGATGTACCAGGATAGTGCATCACCTTTCAAACTCCTCATGAAGAGTTTCATGCGGATCCTTTCATCTTTTCCAACGTCGACCAATTTGTCGCAGTAGATGGACTCTCGGGTCACCAGTACCATCAAACATCTAAAACATAGGAGGTTTGTACCCCTCGGGCGGTTCAACATTGGGTTGTATGCAAAGATCCTCATAATTCAATCCCTTAACCCCTTTAACTCCTTCGACGCCCTGAACTCGATTGGTCAATTTCTTGAGTTCCTTGGCTAGATTCCTGATGAGCTTGTCCTTCTCGTCGGACTCATAGGTATGCGGTGTGGAATGATCTACGGTTTCCACATAAATGAGGTTGTCATAAGCCCGGAGGTGATCTCTCGTATGATCCTTGAGAGGCGGAGTGTTGTAGTGACATGTGTTGAGTGGTGCTGATGGAACGGGATCTTTGGGGTTATTGGGTTGTTTTGGGACGTTTTGGGGTAAAGTGGGGTTCAGAGTATCTGGGAAGTGAACGTCTGGAACGTTGAGGGAGAATGATAAGTTGGAACTTCAACAGCTTCTTCTCTAGTGGAGACATACCCTCGTGCAGAACCTGAATACCCTGACCATCAGTGATCTCAACCTATTCATCCCTGTTGTCTTTTCTAGTACCTCTTGCATCTGTCATCTTAGTTTTACCCTTTCTTTTCCCTTTGGGTGGACTGGGAGGAGGAGTAGGAGGAGGGCCCTTTGATCTGGTGCAATAAGTTGTTGATGCCAGAGTGCACGAACTAACCTTTGAGGGAGGGTAATAAATAACAAAAAGACATTGAAGTTAGTGAAGATATAAAGAATATTGCGGTAATTTAAACACGTAATGCAAAAATGTAAAACGCATCCTAAGTTGGGGAACCTCTTTATGCCCGAGGTAGGCCTAGCGACAAATTAATTTGGAGAACTTAAATACTAAATGCCTCATTTTATTGATGATAAAATAGACAAATCCAACTTGACTCTAAAAATACGAAAATGTAAAATGTCATTAATGGCCAATGTCCTTATTACATCAAAAGCAAAGTAAAGACAAATCCTATCTATTTTGTCTCAGAAGGACCTTCCCCAGACTCGACACCTCTACTTCCTTTGATCAACATTTCCCTCTCGCGGAGTCCCAGCAGTAAGTAGGTCTTGGCTAGAATTCCTACTTCAGTTCCCTCGGTCTTTTGACAAGTCTCAATCCTCCTAAAGAACTTTTCCTCCAAGTCAACTATGCCTCGTTCCAAGTTTACTAGCCTCTGGGTGGAAATGATTGCTATGTCCTTCCATTCCTCGATCAGCTTTTTGTTGGCTATGTGGATTTTGTGATGATCTTCTTCACAGTCACGGAGCCTTTTGCGCAGCTGGTTGAACCTAGTTGTTGCCTCGGCTTTCTCGTCTATGACCCTTTGTCCTTGAGCGAAACCTGGTTCAATACTTCCTCCCCAGTTATCTTCCAACCATCCCAGATAGTAAGGAGAGCAACCAGCGTGATCCCTGTCAGGCTCAATAGTATCCTTCTCCAACCGGATCCTGCAGTGCCACAATTGATGAGCTTGACATTTGTGAGGGCTATCGTCATCTTAGAAGTCCGCCCTGAGATGACTCATTTTCTCGACCCTTGGAATGAATTGTTTCCTCCCCTCCTGCCTCATGACGCGAATCGGGACATAAGGGTATGTCCCTCTAAGACCAATCAATATCAGGAACGGGGTATCTCCAGTCCGAATGATGAATTCGTCGGTCGGGAACCACTCGAACATCCATTGGATTTGATCCTCGGTCAGAGCTCCCAATAACTCAACCCATCCCTTGTCATTCTTTGGTTGTGCAAACATGAAGGGGATGTAGTTCATACGCTTTGGATGATGGAAAGCAATATGATCATCCCAAATTCTCCTATGTATGTCTTTACGGTAGTCACCCCTTTGCAAATGCTCGGTGAGCCAAAGCTGAAGTAGCAGGTTGCAACCCTCAAAATGTTTCTCTCCTCGTTGACAGTTCTCCAAAGCTCGGTATATGTCAACAACAATCATGGGTACAATGCTAAAATCTTGTCTGTCGATCCTTTCCATCAAAGTCTTGGTAACCATAGCCAATCTGGTGTGGATTCTCCCCTTCTTTGTCAGGAAGACCATCAATCCCAAAAAGTACAATATGAAGACGAATACCCGGCGGTGAATGTGTCCTAGAGAGGTGAGGGCGAACTCTTCCTGATATGTGCGGTAAGGCTGACTACGGCCATACCTCTCGTACAAATAGTCAAAAGGGATGTACGAGTCTTCCAAGAAGACTAAATTCGGATTCTTCTTGAGTCCCATCATTTTGAGAAAACCCCGGCCTGTTCGGTTTTCAAGCATCAATAACCCTTGAGACTCCACAGGTAAACCAGCTAAACCCCCTATCTCCTCTAGCAGCGGTGTCATCTCATTGTTTCCAAATCGAAAAACCGATCAATCACAATCCCAGAATAAGGTGGCAACCTCTATCATCATGTTATTAGGCTGAATGTCCAAAAGAGAGAGACAGTTGCCCAGCTGTTTTCTGACTGCTGTTTTGCCGCTTGAATGCAAGTCTTCCCACCAATTTAGAAGTTTTGGGTGGATGTTGGTGAACATGCCGAATCTGGGGACCTCGTGCCTCATCTCTGCAAAAATAAACATGTTAGGCCCTTACCCCCACCGGACTCGACTGACACGACCCGAAATCCAACCTTCGGGCCATGACTACGTCTAACATTGAACCCGCTAGACCAGCCAACGTTTGAACTAAATAAAACTCATAAACACTAAAATGAACAGGATGAAAAGGGCAGCCATGATTAACAATATGTAAGTTAACGAACTACAAAAAGATAATATGGCGAGCTTCGAAGTAAAACCCATAAATACAACCCAGAACTGGTGTCACACACTCACGAACTGTCTACGAGATTACTAAATACAATGGTCTGAAAATATGTACATATGATTATCTTTGAAACTATAAATAAGACAGAGCTGAAAGTGAAGGGTAGAAGGTGACGCCAAGGCCCACGAACGTCTGCGGGTCTACCTCGATGTCCCATGAATGCACTGATGAAATGCTCTGACCGTCAGTGACCACCGGGTCCCGCTGCATAGTCTGCACAACATAAAGAAGTGCAGGTGTAACATCAGTACAACCGACCCCATGTATTGAGTAAGTGCCGAGCCTAACTTCAGCGAAGTAGTGACGAGGCTAGGACCGACAATAATATATGTACCTGCACAATTCTATACAATAACAAGAAAGATATCGGCGGGAATAACCAAGTAAAAACAGATACGGGGAGAACATGCTGGGGGAAAAAGGGGCAGCAAATACTAGCATAGTGGAACATGATAACAACTGAAATGTAACAGTAAAAATAGGAATTTAACACCCCAGAACAGATAATGAATAACACAAGGCACTGCATGTCCCCTCGTGCATCACCTCAAAAATCACTCGGCACGGAATGTCCCCTCGTGCAACAAACAGTAACACATCGACACGGCATGTCCCCTCGTGCGATAACAGTAACAATCAACGCGGCATGTCCCCTCGTGTGACAAATAATAATCAATCAGCACGGCATGTCCCCTCGTGCGATAAATAATAAACGGTCAATACGGCATGTCCCCTCGTGTGACAAATAATAAACAATCAGCACGACATGTCCCCTCGTGCGATAAATAATAAACGGTCAACACGACATGTCGCCTCGTGTGATAAATAATAAACAATCATCACGGCATGTCCCCTCGTGCGATAAATAATAAACGGTCAACACGGCATGTCCCCTCGTGTGACAAATAATAAACAATCAGCACGGCATGTCCCCTCGTGCGATATATAGTAAACGGTCATCAATATAATGTGAAAATCAACAATGAGAAGTCTCAAGCGTACGGAAATACTCCATAAAATTCTATCGCCCCGACAAGGGACTCAACTATAACCAACCTCGCATCAGAAATACAATATCAACAGTAAAATCCTTAACTGAAACAAATAACACAATAACTCTCCATGTCATGGAACAACATCAAGGTATCACTTCTAAATCATCAATTACTCATAGTACAGAGAATATTAAGAACACAGTAGGATTCATCACGTTTGACCTACGGGCATGTTGGACCACAACATATAGGAACTCGTCACCCCACCTATACGTTGGACATGAATTACACATAGATAATAAGACTCTATACCTATTCCCTCAAGCTAAGGTTAGGCCAAACACTTACCTCGGCTCCAAAAAAATGCAAGTCAAGCCTCAATAACAACCTTCCCTCTCGAATCCAACTCCTAATCGATAATATCTAGACATAATGGATTTATTAACATCAATAAATACTCAATTAACCAATTCCGAAGCCTAGTTATACATTTTCTACTATTCTTCCAAAAATACTAAAATTCGACCCCAGGCCCGCATGCTCGAATCCCGAAAATTCTCGGAGGAATCACTCACCCATAGCCTAAGGATCATTAATATGAAGTTTCAACTTGAATTCATAAAATTAAACGGACAATACGCTAATTTCTCAAGAACCCCAAACTCACTAGCAAATTCTAGAATTTCCACTAATTTAGTAGGTAATCCCATTAATTATGCATGCATGAAACTAGTATTAGGAAGGAATTAACTTACCTTAACAGTAGCTAGGTCGTCCTGTGCTCCTCCCAATCTCACAAGTCTCTAATGGGGTTTTTGGTATGAAAGGAATGAGGAAATCCCGAGTTTGGCACTTTAAAAACAGTCTGCCTATAGGGGTTTCCGCACCTGCGACCCTGGGGGCGCACCTGCGGTCCCGCACCTGCGGAAAATGGCCGAGGGAGGCACCTGCGAAGTTGGGGCCACACCTGCGGTCCCGCTCCTGCGGAAAATGGTCCGCACCTACAAAGCTTGGACCGCATGAGCGGTCCCGCACCTGCGGTAACACCAGCAACAGCTGCACCAGCAGTTGTTTTAGCTGGTTTTTAGCCCTGTCGGGGGTCTGAGAGGCACCTGGACCCACCTGAGCCCTCGTTAAAAAATGCCAACAACTCCAAAATCATTATACTGACTTGCTCGAGGCCACGAAACAATCAGAACAACGCTAAAACTCAAAATCACATTTCAAAACCCCTGAATTCATAACTTAAGACATTCAAACTCTAGATTTCTATAAAATGCGTTGGACCGACTTATACGACTCCGAATGACATCAAATTTCGCATGCAAGTTATAAACAACCAAACGGAACTATTCTCGGTCTCGGAATCACATTCGGACCTTGATAACATAAAATCACGTTCCAAACCAAATTTCAAATTCTATGAAAATCCTCAAAACTTCATTAACTCTCAATTTCCCATTTCTGATCCAAAACATGTCAAATCAAGCCCGTTCCTTACGAAATTTTAATGATAACTCAAATAACGCATATAGAACCTGTTCCGGGCTTCAGAACCACAATACGGTCCTGGTAACACATATTTCACGTTAAAATTCATTTTCAAAAGTCTTTATTATTTTTCAGAAAACAATTTTTTTTAATAATTCATTTCTCGGACTTGGGACCTCGGAATTCGATTCCGAGCATACGCCCAAGTCCCATATTTTCCTACAGACCTTCCGGGACTGCCAGATCACGGGTCCGGGTCCGTTCACCAAAAATGTTGACCAAAGTCAACTTTAATTAATTAATTATTATAAATTCAACTCTTTATCAAGTTTCCACATAAAAACTTCCCGGCTACGCGCCCGGGATGCGCACGCACATCGAGGCGAGATTAACGAAGGCTTTTGGGGCCACGGAACACCGTCATAAGCAAATCTACATAGGATGACCTTTTGGGTCATCACAATCTCCACCTCTAAAACAAACGTTCGTCCTCGAACGAACATAGAAAGGTACCTGAATTGGGGAAAGGGTGGGGATATCGGCTCCGCATATCGGACTCGGACTCCCAGGTCGCTGCTTCAACAGGCTGACCTCTCCACTGAACACGATGCAAAGGATAACTCTACGATCTCAACTGACGGACTTGCCGAGCTAATATGGCTACCGGCTCCTCCTCATACGATAAATCCTTGTCCAACTGGACACCGCTGAAATCAAGTACATGAGATGGATCCGCAATATACCTCTGGAGCATAGACACATGAAACACCGGGTGCATGGCTGATAAACTTGGAGGCAATGCAAGCCTGTAGACCACCCCTCCTACCTTATCCAAAATCTCAAATGGACGAATGTACCTAGAGCTCAACTTGCTCTTCTTCCTGAACCTCATCACGCCTTTCATAGGCGACACTCGAAGAAATACTCGATCTCCTACCATAAAGGCCAAATCTCGAACTCTACGATCCGCATAACTCTTCTGCCTGGACTGAGCTGTACGAAGTCTATTCTGAATAATCTTCACCTTGTCCAAGGCATCCTGGACGAACTCGAAACCTAACAACCTAGCCTCTCCTGGCTCAAACCATCCGACTGGAGACCGACACCGTCTACCATACAACGCCTCGTACGGAACCATCTGAATGCTCGACTTATAGCTGTTGTTGTAGGCAAACTCAGCTAAAGGCAAGAACTGGTCCCGTGAACCACCAAAATCAATAACACAAGCCTGCAACATATCCTCCAAGATCTGAATAGTACGCTCGGACTGTCCGTCCGTCTGAGGATGAAATGCTATGCTCAGCTCAATCTGTGTACCCAACTCTCGCTGAAAAACTCTCCAGAAATGGGAGATAAACTGAGTACCTCTGTCTGATATAATGGATAAGGGCACACCATGCAATCAAACAATTTCTCTCATATATATCTTTGCCAACTTCTCCACCGAATATGAAACTGATACCGGAATGAAGTGCGCTGACTTGGCCAGCCTATCCACAACAACCCAAACTGCGTCAAACATCCTCTGAGTCCGTGGGAGCCCAACTACAAAGTCCACGGTGATACGCTCCCACTTCCACTTAGGAAGCTGAATCTGCTGCATCAAACCACCGGGTCTCTAGTGCTCGTACATAACCTGCTGACAGTTCAAGCACCGAGCTACAAAAGCTACAATATCCTTCTTCATCCTCCGCCACCAATAATGTTGCCGCAAATCTTGGTACATCGTTGCGGCGCCCGGATGAATGGAATACCGGGAACTATGGGCCTCTTGCAGTATCAACTCACGAACGCCATCCACATCGGGTACACAAATACGACCCTGCATCCTCAAAACTCCCTCGGCATCAACTATGACCTGTTTGGCATGTCCGTGCCGAACCGTATCTCTAAGAGCACATAAACAACGATCATCATACTACCTGGCATGAATACGATCATACAATGAATAACTAGCGACGATATGGGCCAAAACACTGCCACCCTCAGAAACCTCCAACCTCACATATTGGTTGGCTAACGCCTGAACATCCAAAGAAAGAGGTCGCTCTCCAACTGATAAATAGGCAAGACTACCCATGCTAACTGACTTCCGGCTCAAACCATCCGCCACCACATTGGCCTTCCCCGGATGATAGAGAATAGTAATATCATAATCCTTCAGTAACTCTAACCACCTTCTCTGCCTCATGTTCAACTCCTTTTGCCTGAATAGATACTGTAAACTCTTATGATCCGTAAACACCTCACAAGGCACACCATACAAGTAATGCCTCCAAATCTTCAAGGCATGAATAATAGCTGCAAGCTCCAGATCATGAACTGGATAGTTCTTCTCATGAACCTTCAACTGACGAGAAGCATAGGCTATGACTTTGCCGTCCTGCATCAACACTACACCAAGCCCAAGCTGTGAAGCATCACAATACACGGTGTACGGCCCTGAACCTATGGGCAAAACTAACATTGGTGCCGTTGTCAAGGCTGTCTTGAGCTTCTGAAAGTTCGCCTCACACTCATTCGACCACTTGAACTGGGCACACTTCTGGATCAACCTAGTCATCGAGGCTGCGATAGATGAAAAGTCCTCCACAAATCGGCGATAATAACCTGCTAAACCCAAGAAACTCCGAATCTCTGTAGCTGACGTGGTCATAGGCCAATCTCTGACTGTCAAAATCTTCTTGGAATCCACCTAAATACCTTCTGCCGACACAACATAGCCCAGAAATGCCACCGAACTCAACCAGAACTCACACTTAGAAAATTTTGCATACAACTGACTATCCCTCAGAGTCTGGAGGACGACTCTAAGGTGTTGCGCATGCTCCTCTCGGCTGCGAGAGTATATCAATATATCATCAATGAAAACAATAACGAATGAGTCCAAATAAGGCCTGAACACCCAGTTCATCTACTCCATAAAAGCAGTAGGGGCATTTGTCAACCCGAATGACATCACCAAGAACTCATAATGCCCATAACGGGTGCGAAAGGCCGTCTTAGGTACATCAGACGCCCTAATCCTCAGCTGATGGTATCCAGATCTTATGTCTATCTTGGAAAACATTGTAGCACCCTGAAGCTGGTCAAATAGATCATCAATCCTCGGCAGAGGATACTTGTTCTTTATAGTAACCTTATTCAGCTGCCGGTAGTCGATACACCCCTCATTGAGCCATCTTTCTTCTTAACGAACAACACTGAGGAACCCCAAGGAGAAACACTAGGCCTAATGAAGCCTTTATCCAACAAGTCCTGCAACTGATCCTTCAATTCCTTCAACTCTAGCGGGGCCATACGATATGGCAGAATAGAAATGGGCTGAGTGCCCTGAGCCACCTCGATACAAAAGTCAATATCCCTGTCGGGTGGCATACCCGGCAGGTCAGCAGGGAAAACCTCTGGGAACTCACGAACCATAGGCACAGACTTCATAGAAGGAACCTCAGCGCTATAATCACGAACATAGGCCAAATAGGCCAAACAACCCTTCTCGACCATACGCCGAGCCTTGATATAAGAAATAACTCTGCCGGACGAATGGCTAGGAGTCCCTCTCCACACCAAACGAGGCACACCTGGCAAGGTCAAGGTCACTGTCTTAGCATGATAGTCCAGAATAGCATGATAGGGGGATAGCCAATCCATCACCAATATGACGTCAAAGTCCACCATATCCAGAAGCAAAAGATCAACCTGAGTGTCCATACCACCAATAACTACTAGGCAAGACCGGTAGACTTGATCTACCACAATATAATCACCCACCGAGGTAGACACATATACAGGAGCACTCAGGGAATCACGGGACATGGTCAAATAAGGGGCAAAATAGAAAGACACATAAGAGAAAGTAGAACCTGGATCGAATAATACCGACGTACTCGGCTGCAAACTGATATCGTACCTGTGATAACTGTGTCAGAAGCCTCAGCCTCAGGCCTGGACGTAATAGCATAGCAACGAGGCAGAGCCCCTCCAACCTGAACATCTCTAGGTCTACCTGCTACAGGCTGATCCCTACCTCTCGTGACCGGCCTTCCACCTCTATGAGTCTGACCTCCACCTCTGGCAACACGACCACCCCTTGCTGGCTGAGGGGGTGAGGGTGCACCTGATGCGGGAACCATGGTATGGGAACCCTGATACTGAGAACCAGCAAAACCTCGGGGGCAGAACCTAGAAATATGCCCCATACCACCGCAAATGTAGCAAGCCCTCGGCTGCTGAGAATACAGACCCTGGAACTATCCCTGACGACCAGAATGACTACTCTGAATCTGCGGTGCACTGATAGGAGATGATGATACGCTGTGGGATCCCTGGAGTGCTGTCTGATAAGGCCTAGGGGGAGACCTTTACCAAATGAATCTCTGCCTCCAGATGAGGCACCACTGAAACGGCCGAATGACGAGGTCTCTTGTCATACCCCTGACCACCACCCTGGGATAATACCATCTCAATGCGTCTGGCCAGATCAGCTGCATCCTGAAAGGAGATATCAGTACCCATCTCCCTGGCCATCTGAAGTCTGATAGGCTGGGCCAAACACTCAATAAATCTCCGAACCCTTTCCCGATCAGTGGGAAGTATCATAAGTGCATGCCTGGCTAGAGTGATGAACCTGGTCTCGTACTGAGTGACAGACATGGATCCCTGCTGGAGGCGCTCAAACTGCCTCCGACGATCCTCTCGCTGAGTAATGGGAAGAAAATTCCCTAAGAATAGCTCGGAGAACTCAGCCCAAGTCAACGGTGCAGACCTAGCTGGTCTGGTCAGGCAATAGTCTCTCCACCAAGTGTTGGCTGCGCCATACAACCAAAAAGTAGCAAAGTCAACTTCATTAGACTCCACAACGCCCATGTTCCGAAGAACCTCATAATAACTTTCTAAATAATCCTGGGGATCCTCTGATGGTGCACCAGCAAATGTAGTAGTGAATAACTTGGTGAACCGATCTAGTCTCCATAGAACATCTGCTGACATAGCTGAACCCTCGACGGCCGGTGCCAAAATACCTGGCTGAGCTGCTCCAGCTGTCTAGGGTGCTGGAGCTTGAAACTGAGTGGCAAACTGCTCTGGGGTGTGAATAACAAGAGTCTGGGTCCCTCCCCCAGCCTGAGAACCAGCTGATGCAGTAGGAAGAAAACCGGTCTGAGTGACGCTCTCCATAAGCCCCACCAAGCGGACTAAAGCGTCCTGAAGCACCGGGGTAGCAATGAACCCCTCTGGGACCTGAGATGGTCCCACTGGGACTGTCTGAGTAGGAACCTCACCGGCAAGGTCTACCTATGGGTCCTCAACTGGAGCTGATGCTCTAGCTCTGCCTCGGCCTCTAGCGCGGCTTCGGCCTCGGCCCCTCGTAGGAGCTGCAATAGGAGGATCAAGCTGCCGATCCGTCGACGAGGAAGCACGCGTCCTCTCCATCTGCGAGAGAGTAGGATAGAGACTCAATTAGTATTTAGAATTTAAATTGCACGACAGAGAATGAAAGATATGAAGTTATTCCTAACTTTGCAGCTTCTGTGGGATAAGTACAGACGTCTCTGTACCGATCCCTCAGACTCTACCAAGTTTGTCCGTGAGCGGTGAGACCAAAGAAACCTAGGGCTATGATACCAACTTGTCACGACCCGAAATCCCACCTTCAGGCCATGACTGCGTCGAACGTTAAACCCGCTAGACAAGCCAACGTTTGAACTAAATAAAACTCATAACCACTAAAATGAACAGGATGACAAGGGCAGCCATGATTAACAATATGTAAGTTAACGAACTACAAAAAGATAATATGGCGAGCTTCGAAGTAAAACCCATAAATACAACCTAGAACTGGTGTCACACACTCACGAACTATCTACGAGATTACTAAAATACAATGGACTGAAAATATGTACATATGACTGTCTTTGAAACTATAAATAAGACAAAGCTGAAAGTGAAGGGTAGAAGGTGACGCCAAGGCCCACGAACGTCTGCGGGTCTACCTCGATGTACCCTAAATGCACCGATTAAATGCTCCGACCGTCAGTGACCACCGGGTCCGGCTGCGTAGTCTGCACAACATAAAGAAGTGCAGGTGTAGCATCAGTACAACCGACCCCATTTACTGAGAAAATGCTGAGCCTAACCTCGGCGAAGTAGTAACGAGGCTAGGACTGACAACAACATATGTACCTGCACAATTCTATACAATAACAGGAAAGATATCGTCGAGAATAAGCAAGTAAAAATAGATACGGGGAGAACAGGCTGGGGGACAAAGGGGCAGCAAATGCTAGCATAGTGGAATAAGGTAACAGCTGAAATGTAAGAGTAAAAACAGGAATTTAACACTCCAGAACAGATAATGAATAACAGAAGGCACGGCATGTCCCCTCGTGCATCACCCCACAAATCACTCGGCACGGAATGTCCCCTCGTGCATCAAACAGTAACACATCCGCACGACATGTCCCCTCGTGCGATAACAATAACAATCATGTGGCATGTCCCCTCGTGTGATAAATAATAATCAATCAGCACGGCATGTCCCCTCGTGCGATAAATAATAAACGATCAACACGGCATGTTCCCTCATGTGACAAATAATAAACAATCAGCACGGCATGTCCCCTCGTGCGATAAATAATAAACGATCAACACGGCATGTTCCCTCATGTGACAAATAATAAACAATCAGCACGGCATGTCCCCTCGTGCGATAAATAATAAACGGTCAGAAATATAATGTGAAAATCAACAATGAGAAGTCTCAAGCGTACGAAAATACTCCATAAAACTTATATCGCCCCGACAAGGGACTCAGCTATAACCAACCTCGCATCAGAAATACAATATCAACAGTAAAAGCCTTAACTGAAACAAATAACACAATAACTCTCCATGTCATGGAACAACATCAAGGTATCACTTCTAAATCATCAATTACCCATAGTACAGAGAATATTAAGAACACAGTAGGATTCATCACGTTTGACCTACGGGCATGCTGGACCACAATATATAGGAACTCGTCACCCCACCTATACGTTGGACATGAATTACACATAGCAAATAAGACTCTACACCTATTCCCTCAAGCTAAGGTTAGGCCAAACAAATACCTCGGCAAAAAAAGAAATGCAAGTCAAGCCTCAATCACAGCCTTCCCTCTCGAATCCAACTCCGAATCGATAATATCTAGACATAATGGATTTATTAACATCAATAAATACTCAATAAACCAATTCCGAAGCCTAATTATACATTTTCTACTATTCTTCCAAAAATACTAAAATTCGACCCCGGGCCCGCATGCTCGAATCCCGAAAATTCTCGGAGGAATCACTCACCCATAGCCTAAGGATCATTAATATGAAGTTTCTACTTGAATTCATAGCATTAAACGGACAATACGCTAATTTCTCAAGAACCCCAAATTCACTACCCAATTCTAAATTTTCCACTAATTTAGTAGCTAGGTCGTGGTGTGCTCTTCCCAAGCTCACAAGTCTCTAATGGGGCATTTGGTATAAAAGGAATAAAGAAATCCCGAGTTTGGCACTTTAAAAATAGTCTGCGTATAGGGGTTTCTGCACATGCGACCCTAGGGCCGCACCTGCGGTCCTGCACCTGCGAGGAAGTGGCCGCACCTGCGGAAAATGGCCGGGGGAGCTGGGTTCGCACCTGCGAAGTTGGGGGCCGCACATGCGGTCCCGCTCTTGCAGAAAATGGTTCGCACCTGCGGAAGATGCGCACCTGCGAGGCTGGGACCGCAGGAGCGGTCTTGCACCTGCGGCTGGGCAACCGCACCTGTGGTCACACCAGCAACAGCTGCACCAGCAGTTGTTTTAGCTGGTTTTTAGCCCTGTCGGGGGTCCGAGAGGTACCTGGGCCCTCCCGAGCCCTCGTTCAAAAATGCCAACAAGTCCCAAATCATTATACGGACTTGCTCGAGCCAACGAAACACTCAGAACAACGCTAAAACTCAAAATCACATTCCAAAACCCATGAATTCATAACTTAAGACTTTCAAACTCTAGATTTCTTTAAAATGCGCTGGACCGACCTATACGACTCGGAATGACATAAAATTTCGCAGGCAAGTTATAAACGACCATACGGAACTATTCCCGGTGTCAAAATCACATTCGGACCTTGATAACATAAAATCACGTTCCAAACCAAATTTCAAATTCTATGAAAATCCTCAAAACTTCATTAACTCTCAATTTCCCATTTCTGATCCGATCCATGTCAAATCAAGCCCGTTCCTTACCAAATTTCACCGATAACTCAAATAACGCATATAGAACCTGTTTCGGACTCCGGAACCACAATACGGGCCCGGTAACACAAATTTCACGTCAAAATTCATTTTAAAAAGTCTTTATTATTTTTAGAAAACAATTTTCTTTAAAAATTCATTTCTCGGACTTGGGACCTCGGAATTCGATTCCGAGAATACGCCCAAGTCCTATATTTTCCTACAGACCTTCTGGGACCGCCAGATCACGGGTCCGAGTTCGTTCACCAAAAATGTTGACCAAAGTCAACTTTAATCAATTAATTATTATAAATTTAACTTTTTATCAAGTTTCCACATAAAGACTTCCTGGCTACGCACCCGGGCTGTGCACACACATCGAGGTGAGATTAACAAAGGCTTTCGGGGCCTCGGAACACTGTCATAATCAAATCTACATAGGATGACCTTTTGGGTCATCACATCGACTATTTAATATCAATAATTAGCAATGAGAGTTTAAGTTCTCCAAATATATGCAAGAACGTGAAAGCGTCCTTTTGGGTTCCAGGGAAACCCAATGGACTTTGGACAAGGCTATCTTAAAGGCTATTGTGCAGACAACACGTTAGCCTAGCTTGGTTTAACCATGATGCATGCAACATACAATAGAGTAAGGTTTCTATTGGGGTTTTAGACTGGTACCCTTGAGCGGACAACTCAAGGGGGAAGGCACGGAACCGTCGACTGCACCGCTGATCGACTAGTTTTACCGCAAATACTCCTTTCCGAATTTATGGGGTGATAATATTGGAATAGCGCAACCACTCATTGTAAGCATTGCTATAGGATTTGCTTGGCACGAGTAGAATATGAAAGCGGAGCATTATGTAGTAATAAGCATTAAAACAAATAAACATGTATTTTCACGTTGAGGAAAACAATAAAGAAAGGAAATACAACAGTTATAATGGGAAGTAGTTACAAAGAAGACATGAAGATATGTCAGTTACGTTCAGGCGAAATAAATACCTGTAAAAATAAACAATTAACGACATATAACGGGAAATAGGAAAAGTCATAAGCATTTAAATGCAAATTAAAGGTCAAAATTTACAAAGAAAATTGTAATGGTATAAGCCTAGGGAATATCCCCAGCAGAGTCGCCATGCTGCCGTGCCCCCTTTTTCTATTGCATGGGTTAGGTACGGAGAGATCGGGTTTATGACATTCTGGACAACTCCTTAAAGGAAGAGGTTTAAGGAAGAGTTGCCACCTAATAATATTTATGGTGCGTTAGGGTACCTAGAGTTGATAACTCATGAACTAGTTCGTGTTACCAGAGATTGGGTAAGGGCTTGAAGTTATCGCAAGGGGAAGGTGTTAGGCACCCCTCAAGATCCACAACTGTGGGTCCCAGCCAATAAGTTTTGTGAATTTGGACGGTGAGAAAATAACAAGTAAGGTTCATATAAGAGGGGACTTAAAACAAGTATGAAAATCTTTAAAGGTTTTGGAATAACATTAGAATAGGCATTCAAAAAAGAATTGTCCTAGGTTTAAAGTAATACGGATCACTTCAATGCAATACCCGGTATGTCACACCTCGAAGAGGCGGCTACACGTGGTATTAGCGCATCGGTCATCATATCCGTATTCTACCCTTCCCACCCCGTAAAGGTTGTTAAAATTGGTGTGTTGGTCACAGATGCTTATTGTGTGCCATTACCCGTCCCATCCTATAAGTCCTGGAGGGTGTTTAGGACTACTAATCCTACAAGGCAGGAACTAGGCTGAACCCTTAGGTTTAAAGGACAAAATACTAAGCGACATACAAAACAAGTAGGACTGCACATATGAGGGAACATATAAAGACAAAGAAAGGCTCACAGGTCCCTCCACACATAAACATGTAAGTAGCACGTCTCAAACACAATTAAAGTCTCAGGACCGGAGTTTGAAAATAGGAAGTTTAGTAAAATGGTAGGAGTCTGGGTTAGAAACGTAATGAAGACAGAAACTTTAATTAAAACTGATAGTTGATTTCAAAATATACAGTAGCTAAAGGCAACAGTAAAACTTAGAAATATGCAGTGATTTAAAGCTTTCAGTAAACATAGATGAAAGTTATTAAAGCATGGGTTTGAAATGATTTTAAAGGATAAGTGAATAAAATATAGTGGCTCAACAGAGAGTATAGTTATAAGTTTTCAAATAACTGTAGCAAAAGAAGTAGTAAAATGGTATCAAAATATAGTGACTTGAAAGACATACAAAACAAGGATTTGAAATAGCACGATTTTGAGCAGAATGAGACATTTTTGGAAACCCAGTGGTTAAAAAATATCATAGAACAAGAATCAGTGAAAATCAGTAAAAGATATAGATGCACAACTTCGAGATTGTTAAAAATAGAGCAGGAGTTTTAATAAAAGTAAAATGAACTTACTTCAGTGAGGTAAAACATGAGTGGGAGCAACGGGGTTCAAAATGTTTAAAGGAAGTGATTAAACTAGAAGAACATGATTTATTTGATTTTTATACGTATTAGGCCTAAGGTTTGCCTAGGCGTTGTATACATTACCTACCTATTTTTAAAAGAGTGAACATGCATATTTGGATTCTGATTTTAATAAATACATGTTTGCAGGAAATTGTTTTAAATAGGTTAACCAATTTTATGGGAGTTTTGAATCATGTTAACTAGGCGTTCAGATTCTGACAAATAATAATGCTTAAGGGCAAGATATCTAATGCACAAAGTATCACCTTAAGACATGGTTTCTATATGTCATGTTTATAAAATGCATGAGCAATACATTATGACAGTCTTTGTTACTCATTAGGTTATACTAGGTGTGAATATGATAGATATGTTAAAATGAATAACCTGAACATGATTTTTAATGTATGGTATGCATGTCCTAGGCATGATATTATTGCGCACATAGAAATAAAGTCTAAGTCATGATTTCTACCCATACTACACTAAACATGCATAATTCCCTCCCATATTCACTATCCAGCCCCAATAGTTTATTTAAAAATTATTACAGACCATAGGAAATGAATTACAGTAATTGCAAAGAGAAAAATAAGAAGTTGTTCTATAGAGAGCCTTCAAACAGGCCCAACCTTCCAGCCTCACCCCTTTTGAGCCTCGCAGCCTTACACAGTATGGGTGCGGCAAAGCTCCCAAAGGTCCTTGTGAGGGCCCTGGCCAATACCAGCACCCAGCAATTACCAAAGTTGAGATAGGTGCAGTGTAGAATTACCTGCCTCAGTGTGTCAAAGTTCAGAGGGAACTCAAGGTCCCTAAGCAATGCTCACATTGAGGGGGTGGATCCTAGAGGTCTAAGAATAGTGTGAAGTGCAGGAAGGATTAGTTTCAAAAGAGTTAAGTTTGAAAAGGAGTTTTGAAATAACATGAATTTAGAGAATAATAGAAAGACCTTTTATGTAAAATTAGTTTGAAAAGGAAGCAGTAGAAGGGTCACAACTCAGCAGAATTCAAGAAAAGCAAACACAAATAGGGAAAGGGATTGGGAAAAGTAACGATAGCACCATCGTTGCAGTAATTAATCCTTAGCACATAGTTACAGATTTTCACAAAGTATGATATGCCAATATATTATAGATACAAGTCTTAGAATACTAAGTGTTATAGGTGCATTAGAAGCCATGCAATTGATAAAGAGACATACATAAATAGATGCTAGGTATGCAGAATGAAGTAGTAGAAGATCACATAGGCCATAATGAAACATAGAGAGAAAGACAAGAATCATGCTAGGCTAGAAGAAGAAGAGAGATCATAAAAAGAGAGTATACATGCTAGTTACATGGTAGGCAATAGAACCATAAGTAAAAGCACAAAAGAAACAACAAGAATCATAACCAAAATTGAAACATATTGTTTGAGGATGTGGTAAACTTAACTAGAACATACCAGTGTTAAGAGAGAGCAAAGCATAAGAGAGCAAAGTGATAGCCTATTAGCCTTGGCTTATAGCCGGCTAATAATAGAGCAAGAATAGAGAGCAGCAAATGGAGCCAAAGAGATACAACAAGAAAGAGCACACGAGAATAGTGCAGATGTCTGTGTGTGTTTGTGTGATCAAGAGAGTGTGTTCAGTGCGTTTCTGATTGTCTTTATAAAGAGAGAAGACATGGTATATATAGTTTAATAAAACGAGTAGTCACATAGGTAAAGGGTGCACAATTATGGAAATATAACCAATTAGTATCAATTAAAACACTAGACTCCTTTAATAAAGGAGTCAAGTTCAAAAGGAAAAGCAATCAATTCATAAGACTGATTTTGCTTCCTTTGGGACAAGGAAATCACATAATACATAAATAAAGCCAAGTACATAGTATATAATTAAGGAAAGTTGAAGTAACATTACATTTATAAAGTAAACTAGGGTATTAGTTTGAAAATCAACTGAAAGAATCTTGGATTCAACTGCAATCACAGGGAATTCAAAATATTTAAGGAAAGTATCATATGAGTAAGGAAAACACTCAAAAATTTGGTACAAAATTACAAAGGACATACAGAATCACCTATTCAAAGAAGGCATCACATAAATATGGAAAGAATAAAAAATTAGTACAGGATTACAGAGGGAATACACAATCATGTATCCAAAGAAAACATCACAAGCCCGGGGATTCTTACACAAAAAAGGCAGTATACAATCAATAGGTAAACAATCAATAAGGTCTCAAATTACAAGGAATCCAGGGTTCACAAATAATAAATCAGGAACCCTAGCAAGCTGAAACCATAGAGAATTAAGGATTCAAATAGGAGCAACAGTGATGAATCGAATAAATCACATGCAAGAGGTCAGAAACCCTAGTCGTAAGACATGTGAAATTAAGGACTCTCATGAACTCAGTAATAAGAAAATAACAAGGAAAACATGATACGAGCAGGGATTAGAAACTCTAACAAAACATAATAAAGTCAAAGAAAACTTGAAGCATTCATGGGAAACAGGGATACCATAATATTCAAGGCAACAAGGAATTACAAAATACTTGTATAAACATAGTATAGGTAGCTAAATCGAAAGAAGAATTGTTTTTAAAATGGGTCGAGGAACCCTAGTTTTGAAGTCGTTTAAAGAGATGATATTTTTCGGAGAAAACAATAGAGAAACTTCATAATATTGTAAATGTAAAACGGATCATAAAAGAAAAACCAAGATACAGAAGATTAGGGTTTCGTGGAACCCATAAAAGAGGGCAAACCTCATGAACGACATAGATTAAGGCTGGAGAGACTGTAAACTTACTCAAACGGCCGGGGGTTGGCCGGACAGTGGTAAGAGGCTCAGAGGAGGTGAGTGGACCGCTCCAGGATCGTCTGAAGAACTCAGGGTATCACTGAGCAGGTGAGAGGCGAGTGGATGACCAGGAGATGATAGGGAACCAAGTTTCCGGTGAAAATCCACCGGAGAAGACGACTAGAGATCATAGGAGAAGACGAAGTCAAGGAGACTTCTAGAGAGTTGTAGAGAGAGATAGAGAGATAGAGATATGAACCGTCTCGAAGTGAATGAGACGGAGGGGGAGGGGTTAGGTGAGTTTAATTTAGGTAACAAAAATCTAGGCCGTTGATCTGATCTGATCAACGACTCAGATTGGCTTGGCTATTTGGTCGGGTTTCTTGATGGGTTTTGGGCTGGGTTGTTTATGATCTGGGTTGGGTATTTTAATTGGGTTTGGGTTGGGGTTATTTAGGCTAGCTTTTAAATAATAAATGGCTAGATATTAAATACCCAAAAATAGATAAATAATTAAATAAACAACCAAGAATTGTAGAAAAAATGAAATTCAGTTTAAATAGATGAAATTACAGTAATTAAATAATATTAAGTGTAAAAAATGCATAAGTTTCGATTTAAACTAATACACAATGTTCAATTTGGCTATAATTGCAAAATTATCGTAATTGAAATTAAATAAGACCCAATTGGCCAATTTACGAAGTAATTGGATTTTAATAAGTAAAAAGTGATTATAAATGACATAGTGAACTGGAAAATATTTTGAAATTATTTTAGAGCACAATTTATGAATTATAAAAATATACAATATTAAATAAATAGGGAAATAATTTAGATAAAAAATATGAAAAAATAGGAAAAATACTCATTATTACAAAGAGTAATTTATAAAACTTATATGCAAGTTCGCAAATAATTTGAGGAAAAATTTGGTATCAACACCCACTATTATGCATTTCCGGTTAGACCCGACACAGAGGCTTCTGATGTAGTTATTACATGTATTGCTTTAGTTTATCACAGAGAAGAATCATTTTATTTGATCCTAGTTCCACATTCCTGTGTGTCATCGTACTTTGCATCGCATTTGGATTTCCCCATGGTTATCTTGGCATCATTGTTCATGTATCTACACATATTGGTGACTCTATTGTTATGGATCATGTGTATCTGTCATTTTTGGTTATCATTGGGGGTTATAAGACTAGTATTGATATCTTATTTCTTAGTATGGTGGACTTTGCTGTTATTTTAGGTATGGATTGGTTATCTCCCTATCAAGCTATTATTGATTTAAACACTAAGACCGTGACATTGTCTGTGCCAGGGTTGCCAAGGTTGGAATTGAGAGGTTCTCTTTGGCATACTTCTAGTAGAGTGGTTTCATTTCTGAATCCTCAGTGGATGATTGAGAAGAGGTGTTTTGGTGTCTTTGACATTCTTTAGATATGTTACTGTTGGTACTCCTAGTGTCAAGTCAGCTCCAATAGCGAGGGAATTTCCAGATATATTTTCTGTGGACCTACCAGGCATGCCACGTGTAATGGAAATTGATTTTGGTATTGATTCGATGCAGGGAACTCAACCCATATCTATTCCACCATATCACATGGCTCCTGCGGAGTAGAAGGAATTGAAAGAACATTTGCAAGAGTTGATGGATAAAGGGTTCATCAGGCTTGGTTTATCACCATGGGGTGTGCCAGTGTAGTTTGTAAAGAAGAAAGATGGGTCCATGACGATGTGTATTGACAATGGGGAGTTGAACAAGGCTACCATCAAGAACAAGTACTCATTGCCTCAAATTGATGATATATTTAATCAGCTTCAGGGCACCAAGGTGTTATGGAAGATTGACATGAGATCGAAGTTCCATCAATTGATGATCAGGGTTTTAGACATTCATAAGACGGATTTCAGGACTCGTTCGGAAATTATGAGTTTTTAGTGCTGTATTTTTGTTTGGCTAATGCCCCAGCAAATTTCATGCACTTGATGAACTTTGTATTCCATCCATATTTGGATTGTTTTGTCATTGTGCGCATTGATGATATCTTGGTATATTCCCGTAGCGCTGAGGAGCACGAGCAACATTTGAGGACTGTGCTCTAGATTCTGAGGGAGAAGGATCTATATGATAAGTTCTCCAAGTGTGAGTTCTAGTTGGATCTCGTGGCATTCTTGGTCCACGTGGTGTCTAGTGATGGGATCCAGTTGGATCCAAGAAGATTGTAGCAGTTCAGCGTTGGCTGAAACCTTATATTTCTACAGAGATCAAGAGTTTCTTAGGCTTGGTTGGGTATTATCGTCGCTTTTTGGAGGGGTTTTCATCTATTTCATCCCCATTAACTAAGTTGACTTAGAAAGATGCTCTTTTCAAATGGTCTGACGAGTGTGAGGAGAGATTTCAAGAGCTCTAGACTACTTTGACTACGGCTCCAGTATTGGCATTACCGTTAGGATCAGGCTTGTATACTGTTTATTTTGATTCTTCACATGTTAGTCTTGGGTGTGTATTGATGTAGGACGGTGGAGTGAATGCCTATGCGTCGCGCCAGTTGAAGCCCCATGAGAAGAACTTTCTAGTGCATAATTTAGAGTTAGCAACTATTGTACACGCACTCAATATTTAGAAGAATTACTGATATGGTGTATCTTTTGAAGTTTACATAGATCACCAGAGTCTTCTACATTTGTTTAAATATAAGGAATTGAAATTGAGGAAACGGTGATGGTTGGAGTTGTTGAATGATTATGATAACACTATTTTGTATCATCTGGGGAAGGCTAATATTGTAGTAGATGCCTTGAGAAGAAAGGCTGAGAGGATGTGTAGTTTGGCATTTATTCTAGTTGTAGAGAGTCCCTAGGCTATGGATGTTTAGGCTTTGGCCAAAAGATTTGTGAGGTTGGATATTTTTTAGCCTAGAAGAGTTCTCGCTCGTGTTGTTGCACAACCGTCAGTGTTTGAGCGCATCAAGGCTCGCCAATATGATGATCCTCATTTCCTTGTCCTTAACGAGACAATGTTGCTAAGGAGGTGACTACGGTGATGATTGTCGCGCCCCCTTTTGGATCGGTCAAGGGTTTTTGACATTTATAATAGGCTAAATTCACGCAGTTAGTGTAGATTTATACTCCAACTTAATGATGCTTCACTGTCTTAGGAATGTTAAATGATGTTGAAATGGCTCTAATTGTTGATTTTATGCTTCGTAGGAGCAAAGTGCGCTTATGAGGACCTAGGATGGTGTTTGGAGCCAAATTGAAGGACAAAGGCCCCTCATAGTATTTAGCATTTGAAAGGAAGGGAGAAAATTGCTGGGGACAGGTTACAAGTCCACTAGCGCTACCGCGCTATTCCATCGATCCCCAGGCAGAATGTTTAGCCATTAGCGCGCGATGACTAGCGCGGGCGCGCTAGTCCAGTTCGAACACGCTTTAGTCAGGGGTAAAATTATAAGCTTGGGAAAAATCCACTTAACCTATATAAGGTTCAACTCTCCCAAAAGAGAAGAATATAAAGGTTTAGAGTCTTGTTCAAAAAAAGCAAAGGCAAGAGGCAAGGAGGGCAATTGGGCATCGAATCTCATCTCCCTTCCTTGTATTTTTTTTATTGTTGATGAATTATTTTATGTGATGACCCAAAAAGGGGTCATCTCATGTGCATCTAATTTTGACTGTGTTCCGAGGCCCTGAAAGCCTCCATTAATCTGACCTCGATGTGCGTGCATAGCCCGAGCGCATAGCCGGGAAGCCTTTATGTAAAAACTTGATTGAGAGTTAAATTTTTGATAAATTAATTGAATAAAGTTGACTTTGGCCAACATTTTTGGTAAACGAACCCGGATCCGTGATTCGACAGTCCCGGAAGGTTCGTAGGAAAATATGGGACTTGGGCGAATTCCCGGAATAGAATTCCGAGAACCCAAGTCCGAGAAATAAATTTTCAAAGAAAATTGTTTTATAAAAATATTAAAGGCTTATGAAAATGAACCTTGATGTGAAACATGTGCTGCCGTGCTCGTATTATGATTTTGGCGCTTGGAACAGGTTCAATATGTGTTATATATGTTATCTGCAAAATTTGTTAAGAAACGGGCTTGATTTGATTGGTTTCGGATCAAAACGAGGAAAATTTGAGTTAATGAAGTTTTGAGGTTTTTAAAGAATTTAATATTTGGCTTGAAAGGTGATTTTATGTTCCTGAGGTCCGAATAAAATTCCAAGATAGGGGATAGTTCCGTCATGTCATTTATAACTTGTCTGCAAAATTTGAAGTCATTGCGAGTAGTTTAGGTCGGTTCGGCGCATTGAAGTGAATTCTAGAATTTCAAGTTCTTAGTTTTATTCAATTTGGTTTTGGGGTGGAATTTTGAGTTTCGTTGTTGTTTTCTATGTTCTGGGAGTTCGAGCTAGTTCGTATCATAAATACAGACTTGTTGGTATAATTGGACGGGGGCTCGGGTGGGCCCAGGTGCTTCCCGGACCCTGCACGGGGCAAAAAACCAGCAAAATCCACTGCTGGTGTGGCTGCTTCTGGTGTGACCGCACCTGCGGTCTCCCAGTCGCAGGTGCGAGTGCGCACCTGCGGTCCAGCCTTCACAGGTGCGACCCCCATCGCTGGCGCGACCCTTCTTCTGCAGGAGCAGGACCGCTGGCGCGGAATCGTTCTCCACAGGCGCGATGCTAGGGTCCCAGGCCCTTTTCCGTAGGGGCGGTGATTTTCTCGCAGGTGCGGAAATCACTGTTTCCAGCCCCTTTTCAATGTCCAAATTACGGGTTTCCTTCATTTTTACCCACCATCAACGTCCATTAGAGAGCATCCAAGTTTGGGCAGCACCTCCCACGACCACCCACTGTAAGAGGTAAGTTAAACCCCATAATCTTCTAGCTTTAACATTAATTCCTAATTAAATTCACTACTAAATCATCTAACAATCATAGAATTAGGTAGAAAATTTAGGGTTCTTGAGGATTTTTGTAACTTTCCATTTTTAGGCCATGAATGCAAGTAGAAATCACACCTTAGTGATCCTTAGGCTATGGGTGAGTGATCCCTTCGAGAATTTTCGGAATTCGATCATGAGAGACCGGGGTTGGAAATTGGGAATTCGTCAAGAATAGCGATTTTATTGAATAACTAGGATAATTTCTCACATTGTGCATGCATTGATCTAATTTCACACCTTTTGACTAGTTGCGAGTCCTCGGGTATAGAGTTCGGAGTTTCGGGCGCAATTGTGGTCCGAGGGGTAGATTCGACACGAGGTGAGTCTCCTTTCTAACCTTGTAAGAGGGAATTGTCCCCATAGGTGATGTATATGCTATGTGTAAATTGTTTGGGGGCTACGTACGCGCCAAGTGACGAGAGTCCGTACGTAGCGGCTATTATTGTTATGTCCGGGTAGTTAGGCCCACACCATGCCTTGTATGTTTCTCGTAATGCCTTACATGCTTTCTCGTAATGCCTTGTACGCTTTTCTTGTAATGCCTTAAATATGTTTTTCTCGTAATGCCTTATATGTTTTCCTTGAAATGCTTCATATGATTTATTGTGACGCCATATGTACCATGAAACTATGTTTTAGCATCGTGTTATTCTTCTGAGGCCTTATGGTAAGTAGAAATTGTGAAAATATATGGGATCGGGCCGTACGCCACAACAGAGTTGAAAAGAAATTGTGAAATACATGGGAGCGGGCCGTACGCCACGGCAGTGTTGAAGGTAATTGAATATATATGGGATCGGGCCGTACGCCACAGCAGTGTTGAGAAATTATGAAATATATGGGATCAGGTCGTACGCCACGACAGTGTTGAAAAGAAATTGAAATAAATATGGGATCGGGCCGTGCGCCACGGTGAGTGTAGAAGGTACCTTATGGGAGCGGGCAGTACGCCATGGCGGATCTAAGAATTTGTGATTATTGTTTTGTTCGGTGGTCTTACCTTGAAAGTGCTTTATTGTTTAGTTCATAAATTGTTTGGATTTTTTTTTCCTGCTTTTGATATACATACTTGTTGCTTATTTCTTTGACATGCCTACTGTATTTCATCATATTCTATCATATGTTATCACCGCTGGACCTTAGTGAGTATCGAGTTGACCTCTCGTCACTACTTCTTCGAGTTTAGGCGGGATACTCACTGGGTACATATTTATTTAATATGTACTCATCCTGCACTTTCTTTTCTTTTCTGTACTTGACTGTACAGGTCCGGAGGCTGGCACGTCTGGCTATCAGGTCGGTGCTAGATATTGATAGCGTGGTCATTCTTCACGGTGAGCTGCTTTCCTGGTGACTTCGTAGCAGCACCCTGGAGCTCTTTTGTTATATTTCTTTGTCCATTTCATTCAGGCGGAGACTCTATAAATATTGTAGTCATTGTATATTCAGTAGTTTCCCATGACACTCGTGACACTTGTTCCTGGCACACACGCGTAGTGTATATATATATCTTTTGGGTTCGGGTTGTACGTGCATGTGTATGTTTTATTTCGGCTTTGTATCTACTATGACTTTACCTTCGCTCAAGGCTAATATCATGTTAGTTGTTATAAACTGGTAAATCTTTGACTTGTTTAATTAGATGGGAAGGGTATCACTTAGTGTAATTTGTGTTGGCTTGCCTAACCCCATCGTTGGGCGCCATCACGACTCGGACTAGGATTTTGGGTCGTGACAACGTGATATCGGAGCCCTAGGTTCACGAAAGTCTCACGAGTCACGGGCAGGCCCAGTAGAGTCTTGCGGATCGGTACGGAGACGTCTGTACTTATCTTCGGGAGGCTATGGGGTGTTAGGAAACTTCCCTTTATTCATATCCTGTCATGCAATCTATGATGTACTCAAACTTATTCTTCTATTTCTCTCACAGATGGTGAGGACGCGTGCATCCAATGTTTCTAGTCCGGGAGAGGCCGCTGGCCCGGCTGCCCAAGGTCGGGGTAAAGGCAGGGGCAGAGCACCTGCTCGAGGAAGGGGACGAGGGCGTCCCAGAGCTACGCCAGTGGCACCGCTAGAGGACCCTATTATGGAGGGGCAGGATGAGGTGCCTCCAGTAGCACCTGCTCCACTGGATTTCATGACATGGCCAGGCTTCCAGGAGGTCATGGGCTGTATGCTGAGATTTATGGACACTATGTCTCAGGCTGGTATATTTCCAGCCGACCCTGCTACTTCTCAGGCGAGAGGGGGAGTCCAGACTCCTACCGCTCAGGCCATAGGTCAGGCAGCAGAAGCACGTCATACCCCGGGCACACCGCCCGTGGGAGGGGTTCAACCCGTAGTAGCAGCCCCAGAGCCCAGGCCAGTTGAAGAGGGTGACCAGCAGAAGATGTTGGATAGGTGGACCCAACTCCGACCTCTAGTCTCGGGGGTGAGCGGGGAGAGGATGCCCGGGATTTTATTGATAGGTTCAGGGAGAGGATGATCCAGTGGATTTCATGACGGGGCCAGGCTTCCAGGAGGTCGTGGGCCGTATGATGAAATTTATGGACACTATGTCTCAGGCTGGTTTATTTCAAGCCGACCCTGATACTTCTCAGGCGGGAGGGGGAGTCCAGACTCCTACCGCTCAGGCCATAGGTCAGGCAGCAGCAGCACATCATACCCCGAGTACACCGCCCGTGGGAGGGGTTCAACCCGTAGTAGCAGCCCCAGAGCCCAGGCCAGTTGCAGAGGGTGACCAGCAGAAGATGTTAGATAGGTGGACGCAACTCCGGCCTCCAGTCTTCGGGGGTGAGCGGGGAGAGGATGCCCTGGATTTTATTGATAGGTTCAGGGACAGACTGCACAACATGAGGATTTTGGAGTCCCATGGAGTGGATTTCACCACATTTAAGTTAGAGGGCAGAGCTCGCAGGTGGTGGCAGTCATATATTCTCAACAGGCCAGCAGATTCTCCTTCTGTCACCTAGGATCAGTTCGCTCAGTTATTTCTAGACAGATACATTCAACCTTCTGAGGGGGAGGAGCTACGTGGTCAGTTTGAGCGACTAAAGCAGGGGCAGATGTTAGTGACTGATTATGAGGCTAGATTCTCCAAGTTGTCTTGCTATGCCCTTATGATATTTCCTACTGATGCCGAGAGGGTGTGGCGATTTGTGGCAGGCTTGCATCCAGGTATTAGGGCCTCTATGGCGAGAGAGGTAGAGATGGGTACCCCATACCCGCTTGTAGTCGAGATAGCCCGACAGATTGAGGGCTACCGTATGAGGAGCAGGGATCAGGGTCAGCTAGGTCAGCAGGACAAGAGGGCCAGGTTCACAGGTGACTTCAGGGGTGCTCCAGCTAAGGGTAGAGGTCATTTCGAAGGCGGCCAATTCAGTAGGCCCTCATATTCAGCACTTCCATTACCTCCTAGGGGTATTTGTGCGAGGCCTCAGTTCGGCGCTATGCCAGAGCGTTCCTATCGTCCGCCAGCCACCCAGGGTGCACCCACCAATTATTCCAGTCATCAAAGATCCTCTAGTTCCTATTTCAGTACCTTACTAGAGGGTTCACACCGCCCTCCAGCTATTCAGGGTTCTTCCTTTTTCGGGCATCGGGCTATAGCACCAGGAGGTTATTTCGAGTATGGGGAGCTGGGTCATACGTGGAGGTTTTGTCCCAAGTATCGGGGCAAGGCAGTGCAACAGAGTTATTAGCCTAGGAGTTCAGCACCAGCAGTCCGGCTGCCTCGAGGTGGAGGACAGGTCGGCAGGGGTCGTCGTAGAGGGGGAGGCCAGTCAGGAAGAGGTCAGTTAGTTCCTGTTCACTCTGGGTGAGTTCAGTCTTCAGGAACCTCAACCAGATTTTATGCCATTCCGGCTAGATCAGATGCAGTGGCCTCAGACGCCGTAATCACAAGTATTATCTCAGTATGTGGTAGGGAGGCTTCAGTACTATTTGATCCAGGATCCACGTATTCATATGTCTCCGTACTATTTGCTCATTTTTGGATATCCCTCGTGAGTCCTTGTGTTATCCTATATATGTGTCCACTCATGTGGGTGATTCTATGGTGGTAGACCGAGTCTACCAGTCTTGTGTGGTCACTTTCTACGATTTCGATACCAGAGCAGATCTTTTATTGCTGGATATGATTGATTTTGAGGTTATCCTAGGCATTGATTGGCTATCTCCTTATCATGCTTTATTAGATTTCCAGGCCAAGACAGTCACTTCAGCCATGCCTGAGTCGCCTAGACTAGAATGGAAAGGTTCTTCAGCTAGTGCCTCTAGCCGGGTTATTTCCTTCCTAAAGGCTCGGCATATGGTCGAGAAGGGTTGTTTGGCCTACCTTGCTTATGTGCGGGACACCACCGCCGAGTCTCCTACCATTGATTCAATGCCTGTTGTTCGAGAGTTTTCGGATGTGCTTCCTTCGGATCTTCCAGGCATGCCTCCAGATCGAGATATTGACTTCTGTATTGATTTGGCTCCAGATACTCAGCCTATTTCCATCCCAACGTATCGTATGTCTCCTAAAGAGCTGAAGGAGTTGAAGGAGCAGCTTGAGGAGTTGTTGGCCAAGGGGTTCATCATGCCGAGTGTGTCGTTGTTGGGTGCTCAAGTCTTATTTGTGAAGAAGAAGGATAGGTCTATGCGGATGTGCATTGACTATCACCAGCTAAATAAAGTAACCATCAAGAATAGGTTACAGGGTGCTCGTGTGTTTTCTAAGGTTCACTTGAGATCGGGTTATCATCACCTGAGGATTCAGAATTCAGATGTTCCGAAGACTGCATTTCGTACCAGATATGGCCATTATGAGTTCCTGGTGATGTCCTTTGGTTTGACTAATGCCCCAGCAGCATTCATGGACTTGATGAATAGGGTATTCAGACCGTATATTGATTCCTTCGTCATCGTTTTCATTGATGACATCTTGATTTACTCCCGGAGCCTGGGTGAGCATGAGCAGCACTTGAGAGTTGTGCTCCAGAACTTGCGGGAACAGAAGTTGTATGCTAAGTTCTCCAAGTGTGAGTTCTGGTTAGATTCCGTGGCATTTTTGGGGCATGTGGTATCCGGAGAAGGAATCAAGGTTGATCCTCATAAGATTGAGGCGGTTCAGAGTTGGCCGCGTCCTACTTCAGCTACATAGATCAGGAGTTTCTTGAGCCTAGCAGGCTATTATCGTCGATTCGTGGAGGGTTTCTCCTCTATTGCAGCCCTACTGACCAAATTGACTCAGAAGAATGCCCCGTTTCGGTGGTCCGGCGAGTGTGAGGCGAGCTTTCAGAAGCTCAAGTCAGCTTTGACCTCAGCATCAGTTCTGTCATTGCCTTCCGGTTCTTGGATGTATACTGTGTATTGCAATGCTTCACGCGTCGGGTTGGGGTGTGTGCTGATGCAGGATGGCAGGGTTATCGCTTATGCTTCGCGATAGCTGAAGGTTCATGAAAAGAATTACCCTGTGCACGATTTGGAGTTGGCGGCGATTGTTCATGCTTTGAAGATATGGTGTCATTATCTATATGGTGTATCTTGTGAGGTCTATACTGACCACCGCAGCCTACAGTACTTGCTTAAGCAGAGGGACCTTAACTTGAGGCAGCGGAGGTGGCTTGAGTTGTTAAAAGATTATGATCTCACTATTTTATATCACCCGGGCAAGGCGAATGTAGTAGCAGATGCTTTGAGCAGGAGGGCAGCGAGTATGGGTAGCTTGGCCTACATTGCAGCTGAGGAGAGACCTTTAGCCTTGGACATTCAGTCCTTGGCCAATCGCCTTGTGAGATTGGACCTTTCAGAGCCTCGTCGAGTTTTGGCTCATGTAGTTGCTCAGTCTTCATTGTTGGGGGAGATTAAGGCTCGACAGTTTGATGATCCATGCCTTGCAGAGCTTCGGGATGCAGTGGTCCAAGGCAGGGCCAAGGAGGTTACTTTAGGCGAGGATTGGGTCTTGAGGCTCTAGGGCCGTTTATGTGTTCCTAATATTGATGGCTTAAGGAAGAGAATTTTTGAAGAGGCCCACAGTTCTCGGTATTCTGTTCATCCGGGTGCGACAAAGATGTACCGTGATTTGAAGTAGCACTACTGGTGGAGGCGGATGAAGAAAGATATAGTGGAGTTTGTGGCTAGGTGTCTCAATTGTCAGCAGGTCAAGTTCGAGCACCAGAGGCTAGGAGGCCTGTTTCAGCAGATGCCCATTCCTGAGAGGAAATGGGAGCGCATCACCATGGACTTTGTGGTTGGGTTGCCTCGGACTTTGCAGAAGGTTGATGCAGTTTTGGTCATTGTGGATATGTTGACCAAATCGGCGCATTTCATTCCTTTGGCTACTACTTATACTACGGAGAGGCTGGCCCAGATTTATGTTCGGGAGATAGTCCGGTTGCACGGTGTGCCGGTGTCCATTATATCAGATCGAGGTCCTCAGTTCACCTCGCACTTCTGGAGAGCATTGCACAGTGAGATGGGCACTCAGATAGATCTCAGCTCAGCATTTCACCCTCAGACTGATGGTCAGTCGGAGCGTACAGTTGAGATTTTGGAGGATATGCTCAGGGCTTGTGCGATTGATTTTGGCGGTCAATGGGACCAGTTCTTGCCTTTGGCAGAGTTTGCATACAATAACAGTTATCAGTCCAACATCGAGATGGCTCCATTCAAGGCTTTATATGGTCGACGATGTCGCTCTCCGATTGGATGGTTTGAGCCTGGCGAGGCCCAGCTATATGGTACAGATCTGGTGAGAGATGCCTTGGAAAAGGTGAAGATTATTCAGGAAAGGCTCCGTACAGCTCAGTCCAGACAGAAGAGTTACGCGGATCAGCGGGCCCGTGATGTAGCATTTATGGAAGGAGATAAGATTATGTTGAAGGTTTCGCCGATGAAGGGCGTTATGAGTTTCGGGAAGAGAGGCAAGCTGAGCTCCAGGTTTATAGGCCCTTTCGAGGTTTTGAGGCAAGTCGGGGAGGTTGCTTATGAGCTCGCTTTACCTCCCGCCTTATCGAGAGTTCATCCGGTATTTCATGTATCCATGCTCCGGAGATATCATGCCGATTTCCCTCACGTGATTGATTTCAGCACTATTCAGTTAGATGAGAAGTTAGGCTTCGAGGAGGAGCCAGTTGCTATTATTGATAGGCAGGACCGCTAGTTGAGGTCTAAGAGAATTTTTGTCGTAAGGGTCCAGTGGAGGGCCAACCAGTCGGTGAGGCGACTTGGGAGTCCGAGAAGGACATGCGGAGTAGGTATCCACAGCTATTCGGCACATCAGGTACGACTCTACGTCCGTTCGAGGATGAATGTTTGTTTTAGAGGGGGAGATTGTGATGACCCAAAAAGGGGTCATCTTATGTGCATCTAATTTTGACTGTGTTCCGAGGCCCTGAAAGCCTCCATTAATCTCACCTCGATGTGCTTGCGCAGCCCGGGCGCGTAGCCGGGAGGCCTCTATGTGAAAATTTGATTGAGAGTTATATTTTTGATAAATTAATTAAATAAAGTTGACTTTGGTCAATATTTTTTGTAAACGGACCCGGATCCGTGATTCGATAGTCCCGGAAGGTCCGTAGGAAAATATGGGACTTGGGCGTATGACCGGAATTGAATTCTGAGGACCGAAGTCCGAGAAATGAATTTTCAAAGAAAATTGTTTTATAAAAATATTAAAGGCTTATGAAAATGAACCTTGATGTGAAACCTGTGCTGCCGGGCCCCTATTATGATTTTGGCGCTCGGAACAGGTTCAATATGTGTTATATAAGTTATCTTCGAAATTTGGTAAGTAACGGGCTTGATTTGATTGGTTTCAGATCAAAACAAGGAAAATTGGAGTTAATGAAGTTTTGAGGTTTTTAAAGAATTTGAAATTTGGCTTGAAAGGTGATTTTATGTTCCCGAGGTTCGAATGAAATTCCGAGACCGGGAATAGTTCTGTCATGTCATTTATAACTTGTCTGCAAAATGTGAAGTCATTCCGAGTAGTTTAGGCCGGTTCGGCACATTGAAGTGAATTCTAGAATTTCAAGTTCTTAGTTTTGATTCAATTTGGTTTTGGATACAGACTTGTTGGTATAATTGGACGGGGGATCGGGTGGGCCCAGGTGCTTCCCGGACCTCGCACGGGGCCAAAAACCAGCAAAATCCACTGCTGGTGTGGCTGCTTCTTGTGTGACCGCACCTGCGGTCTCCCAGTCGCAGGTGCGAGTGCGCACCTGCGGTCCAGCCTTCGCAGGTGCGACCCCCATCGCAGGCGCGACCCTTCTTCCGTAGGAGCGGGACCGCTGGTGCAGACTCTTTCTCCGCAGGCGCGATGCCAGGGTCCCAGGCCGTTTTCCGCAGGGGGGGTGATTTTCTCGCAGGTGCGGAAATCACTGTTGCCAGCCCCTTTTCAATGTCCAAATTACGGGTTTCCTTCATTTTTACCCACCATCAACTTCCATTAGAGAGCATCCAAGTTTGGGCAGCACCTCCCACGACCACCCACTGTAAGAGGTAAGTTAAACCCCATAATCTTCTAGCTTTAACATTAATTCCTAGTTAAATTCACTAATAAATCATCTAACAATCATAGAATTAGGTAGAAAATTTAGGGTTCTTGAGTATTTTTGTAACTCTCCATTTTTAGGCCATGAATGCAAGTAGAAATCACACCTTAGTGATCCTTAGGCTATGGGTGAGTGATCCCTTCGAGAATTTTCGGAATTCGATCATGAGAGACCGGGGTTGGAAATTGGGAATTCGTCAAGAATAGCGATTTTATTGAATAACTAGGATAATTTCTCACATTGTGCATGCATTGATCTAATTTCACACCTTTTGACTAGTAGCGAGTCCTCAGGTATAGAGTTCGGAGTTTCAGGCGCAATTGTGGTCCGAGGGGTAGATTTGACACGAGGTGAGTCTCCTTTCTAACCTTGTAAGAGGGAATTGTCCCCATAGGTGATGTATATGCTATGTGTAAATTGTTTGGGGGCTACGTACGCGCCAAGTGACGAGAGTCCGTACGTAGCGGCTATTATTGTTATGTCCGGGTAGTTAGGCCCACACCATGCCTTGTATGTTTCTCGTAATGCCTTACATGCTTTCTCGTAATGCCTTGTACGCTTTTCTTGTAATGCCTTAAATATGTTTTTCTCGTAATGCCTTATATGTTTTCCTTGAAATGCTTCATATGATTATTTGTGACGCCATATGTACCATGAAACTATGTTTTAGCATCGTGTTATTCTTCTAAGGTCTTATGGTAAGTAGAAATTGTGAAAACATATGGGATCGGGCCGTACGCCACGACAGAGTTGAAAAGAAATTGTGAAATAGATGGGAGCGGGCCGTACGCCACGGCAGTGTTGAAGGTAATTGAATATATATGGGATCGGGCCGTACGCCACAGCAGTGTTGAGAAATTATGAAATATATGGGATCAGGTCGTACGCCACGGCAGTATTGAAAACAAATTGAAATGAATATGGGATCGGGCCGTGCGCCACGGCGAGTGTAGAAGGTACCTTATGGTAGGGGGCTGTACGCCACGGCGGATCTAAGAATTTGTGATTATTGTTTCGTTCGGTGGTCTTACCTTGAAAGTGCTTTATTGTTTAGTTCAGAAATTGTTTGGATTTTTTTTTTTGCTTTTGATATACATACTTGTTGCTTATTTCCCTGACATGCCTACTGTATTTCATCATATTCTATCATATGTTATCACCGCTGGACCTTAGTGAGTATCGAGTCGACCTCTCATCACTACTTCTTCGAGTTTAGGCGGGATACTCATTGGGTACATATTTATTTAATATGTACTCATGCTGCACTTTCTTTTCTTTTCTGTACTTGACTGTACAGGTCCGGAGGCTGGCACGTCTGGCTATCAGGTCGGTGCTAGATATTGATAGCGTGGTCATTCTTCACGGTGAGCTGCTTTCCTGGCGACTTCCTAGCAGCACCCTGGAGCTCTTTTGTTATATTTCTTTGTCCATTTCATTCAGGCGGAGACTCTGTAAATATTGTAGTCATTGTATATTCAGTAGTTTCCCATGACACTTATGACACTTGTTCCTGGCACACACGCGTAGTGTATATATATATCTTTTGGGTTCGGGTTGTACATGCATGTGTATGTTTTATTTCGGCTTTGTATCTACTATGACTTTACCTTCGCTCGAGGCTAATATCATGTTAGTTGTTATAAACTGGTAAATCTTTGACTTGTTTAATTAGATGGGAAGGGTATCACTTAGTGTAATTTGTGTTGGCTTGCCTAACCCTGTCGTTGGGCGCCATCACGACTCGGATTAGGATTCTGGGTTGTGACATTTTATTATTATTGTTTGTAGAATTATGCGTAGCTAACTTATTTTGTCTAAGGTTTTGGTGAACCCTGTTGAGGATGAACGTATTTTTATATTAATATAGTTTACTTGGTTTTAATCTCTATTTGTTCAACTAAGAACAAATTGTAGTTGATTGAAGGGCCCTCAAGTAACGACCCGACCAGTCGTTTTGAGATCTAGCTGGTTGTTCAGCAATTTGAGGTCATGCGCAGCTTCGTTTCAGGTATTATGACTCGTAGGCGTGGTCGGATTTGAATTTCGGGAAGTTTGAAGTCAAATTGGAAAGAAAATTCTCATTTTAGAAGCCTTAAGTTGGAAGAATCGACTAAGACTGGAATTTGGAGTAAACGACCTCGGAATCAAGATCTGAAGGTTCTGGGAGGTTCGTATGATGATTTCGGACTGGGGCGTATGTCCGGATCGGGTTTTGGAGTACCCGAGAGTGTTTCGGCATATATTGTGGAAGTTAGCATTTTAGAAGGAATTTCATAAGTCTGGGTTGAAGTGCATTTCGGTGTTATTGATGTCCATTTGGGATTACGAGTCTGGCAATAGCTCTGTATGGTGATTCTGGAGTTGGGAGCATGATCGGAAGTGAATTCGGAGGTCCGTAGGTCATTTTGAAGTCATTTGGCTAAAGATAGAAATTTGAAGGTTTTCGAGAAGTTTGACCGAGAGTTTGACTTTTTAATATCAGGGTCGGATTCCAATTTCGGAAATTGTAATAGGTCCGTAATGTCAAATATGACTTGTGTGCAAGATTTGAGGTCAATCGGACGTGATTTGATAGGTTTCAGCATCGAATATGGATGTTTCAAGTTCTAAAGTTCATTAAGCTTGAATTGGGGTGCGATTCATGATTTCGACATTGTTTGATGTGATTTGAGGCCTCGAGCGAGTTCGTATCATGTTTTGGGACATGTTGGTGTAATTGGTTAAGGTTCCGAAGGTTAACGAAATAAATTTCGGACAAAAAAAAAAGAAAAAGCTGCAGAAATTTCAGCTGCAACCTGCACAACGCAAGGTACAACTCGATGAAGCCTGGGAAGATTGTTTTAAAAATGCGTTTTGGCCCATTTCTTTCATTTCTTTCATTTGTCTTGGACGATTTTGGAGAGCTCAAGGAGGGATTTTCACCAAGCAACACTAGGAAACTGATTTCTTCCTATTTTTGAGTTAAATATGTGACCTTACATAGATTTAGACATGGAATATTAGTATAAATTTGGGATTTTTGGGGAAGACCTAGAATTTGAAATATTGAATTTTACCATGAATTTGAGCATGAAAACTAGAGAAACTTGTATATTTGAGTTAGTAAAGCTATGGGTAGAATTTATCTTCAAGAAATTTTGGAATCCGGGCATGTGGGCCCGAGGTATTTTGGTCAAGTATTAGAGTGAATTTTTAGGCATTTTGGGCTTTTTCCCTCAGGTATTTGATTGAGAAGAAATAATCCAAGCCGCACCTAATTCGTTGGGTGCTGCTACTACAAGAGTTCGATCTAGAAATTCGTCACCGGAAGGGCACGGAGAACCAAGTCGCGGATCATCTCTCGCAACTTGAAGGTGCTGAAAATGCAGTGGAAGTAGAGGATATTCTGGTACCTTTCCAGATGAGCAGTTACTCGTCACGAGCATGGAGGAAGTGCCATGGTATGCAGATCTTGCAAACTACCTCGCAAGTGGTATTGAGCCCTATGAACTCTCATCTGTTCAAAAGAAATTTTTTATCATGATTGCCGCAATTATTACTGGGATGAACCTTACCTGTTTAGGATTTGTATTGACAATATGATCCAGAGGTGGGTCCCCGAGATAGAACAATTTTCTATTTTGCAGGCATGTCATGCATCAGCGTATGGAGGGCATTTTGGAGGAGTTCGAACGGCGGCCAAAGTTCTAGAGGCTGGTTTCTACTGGCAACTGTGTTCAAAGATGCCCACTAATGGGTGAAGGGATGCGATGAGTGTCAAAGGACGGGGAACATATCCCGTCGCCACGAGATGCCCATGAACCCGATTCAACAGGTCGAGGTGTTTGATGTATAGGGGATTGACTTTATGGGTCCCTTTGTCAGTTTTATGGCAACAAGTACATACTTGTTGTTGTAGACTATGTGTCCAAATGGGTGCAAGCTGCAACACTCCCCACCAATGACACAAGGGTTGTAGTGGGGTTCTTGAAGAAAAACATATTCACCCGTTTTGGGATCCCAAGGGCCATCATTAGTGACGGAGACACTCACTTTTGCAATCGTGCCTTCGAAACGTTGTTAGCTAAGTACGATGTGCGCCACAAGGTGGCAACCCCTTATCACCCTTAGACGAGTGGGCACGTTGAGGTGTCAAATCGAGAAATCAAGAGTGTGCTAACTAAAATGGTGAACGCCACAAGAAATGATTGGGCGAAAAAGCTTGATGACGCACTCTGGGCCTACATAACTACATTCAAAATGCCAATTGGTATGTCGCCATACAAGTTGGTCTTTGGAAAGGCATGTCACCTGCCGGTAGAACTAGAACATCAAGATTGGTGGGCACTGAAACAGTTGAATATAGATCTTGATGCTGCGGGCACAAGTCGAGTCACTGAACTACATGAGCTAGATGAATTCAGGTATCTTTCTTTTGAAAGCACAAGGCTGTATAAAGAAAGAATGAAGAGGTTACACGATAAGAACATGGTGGACCAAAACTTCAAACCCGAAGATATGGTACTGCACTATATCTCAAGATTGAGACTATTTTCGGGTAAACTCAAGTCCCGATCGTCTGGACCATTTCGTGTGATCGAAGTGTTTCCTTCAGGTGCTGTAGAGATTGCTTCTGAAAAAGGTGCCCATACCTTCAAAGTTAATGGACACCGATTGAAACCGTATGTGGCTATGGACGAGAACAAGGAAGTGTCTATGATGCATCTTGTTGAACCTCAGAGGTCAAGCGATCCTTAAATGCGCTCATTCTGAGTTGTGCCGCGACGTTAAATCAGACGCTTCATAGGAGGCAACCCATTGACTTGTTTTAAATGTCATGCCACGACATTAACCAAGGCGCTGGTTGGGAGGCAATCCTATGTGTAGTGTTTATAGTGTAGGTTATGAATAGTTGGATGGTTGTAAGTACTAATATACGCAGGTATGCGCGGGCGAGGGTGGACTCAAGCCACCCCACGGAAAAAGTTATAAAAACAAAGTGAGGTGAGGCCTGGACTAGCGTGACCATGGTAGTAGGCGCGCTAGTGGTCGCGCATATGGCCTAGTACATTGCGTCGTCTCAAATACACTAGTGCGGTCGTGCTAGTGGGCGCGCTAGTGGCCGTAGGTTCTGCCTCCCTCAGTCTTCACTAACGCAGTCTCTCTAGTATCGTCGCGACCAGGTAAGTTTTCTTTTAATTATTTAATTTTTTTTTACTTTACTTTACCCTAACCTACTACTACCCCACGACCACACGTATCCCCCATCAGTTACAATTCCCTTTCTCTTAAGACCCTCCCTCTTCTTCTACTATTCTTCTTCCTCTCCTAAACAAAACAAAGAACCCTTCTACCCTCTCAAGCTCTAGCACTCACACACACCTCAGGTTCTTCTTCCCCCAACACCCAGCCCTCCCCTCCACTTCTCACTCCCTTCCATAGGTATGTGTCTTCTTTACTAGTTTTTTCTTTTCGTTTTTAATTTTGTAGTTTTTCTCTTTCCTTTGTTAAAAGTTGTCATTTTTTTCTTCTTGTTTAGTAGAAATACTTGGTAGTGTATGATTCGTACTGATGGGTGATGGTATTTGGGGGTGTTATGTGTTTTGATTTAGTGGGTGATGTTTGTTAAATTGTAGTGGAAGTTGGGGCTTCAACTTGTGTAAATGGGGGCTCCGGTGAATAATGCCCACCAAGTGTTTGTGTAAATGCCCCAGTGAATAGATGTATTGTGACCAATTGTAAGGTGAAGTCTGAGTAGCCACAGTTGGGTCACCGGGTTGTGTTACACTAATGATATCCGTATTGTAGGTATAATGGCTCCCCAAAAGCGTCAAGCCACCTGCTCCTCCTCAGGCAGACAAGCAGGGTCCTCAAGGCCACGGAGGTCTGCCGACACTCGGCCCTTCAACAACAATAAATTTGTATCATCTAAGACCCAGGACAGGTTCGCAGAAAAGGAATTGAAGTCGGCAATACCGGAACGTGGCATGGTTATAAACTCCATCCAGCAGAACTGTCCTAGGATGTATGACGAGTTGATGAGGCGTCGCTTGAATGTCTTCTTTGAGGAGCCCGATGAGGCCAATGAAATGATCGTCCGAGAATTTGATGTCAATTGTCCGGAGCACTAGAATTATGTTGTCAAGTGCGAAAGAAGAAGGTGAACGCTTCGGTGGAGGCCATCAGGAGGATTTACAGGCTGCACCTCCCGTTGATTTTTACGAGGACGGTTATGAGGCACATGGAAAGCATTATGCTCAGTGGGATAGGTTCCACCCAACCATTTGTGCACTGGGCGCCGAGATGAAGTGGTACAAGTATGGGAAAAAGTTCCACTCGTTAGCCCTCAAGTTTAAAGCAAAATGTTGTCTTCTACCCGATTAATAACCGACTAATCCCATCCAACAACACCTCGGAGGTGAACATTCCTCGTGGGTGTTTGATTTGGTGCTTTATGAAGGGTTGCAACTTTGACGTGGCCTGACTCATGCACTGGGATATGTTCGTCTGCAATAAAATTCAGAGATATGACTTCTTCTTCCTATCTCTTGTCACTAGAATGTGCCTTGCAGCTGGGGTGCTGGGAGACTTCGCAGTGGATGGCAGAGTGCCAATGGAGTACACCTTCCGAGCTGATAGGGTTACCACAGGAAAAGATGCAGTGGTATCTGTTGATGAGGGGGAGGAGAATGAGTCGGATGAGGAAGCTGAGGAGGAGGAGCAACAAAATGAGGAGGAGGAGCAGCCCACTCAAGAGCAGGTTGAAGATATTGGAGGCCCGTCTAGGGCCACTTGGGGACAGAGGATGGAATAATTAGAGAAGGAGATGGCTAGATTGCGGACCTCAGTCAATGGCTTGGGATCGAGAGTTGACACAATGGCTGCCCACCAAGCGAAATCAGAAAAAAAAATTATGGGTTGGCTGCGTGCCCTGGGTCGTGCTTGTAGCCTGGACCCAGGGACTATCTCCGACCAGGGATGAGCTTTTAGGGAAGTTCCCTTACCTCTCTGTTTATTTTGATTGCCATGGAGACATGTCCTCATATTAAGTGTGGGGTAGGGGAAGGATTTCCTTCTACATGTATATATGTTGATAAAAAATTGGTAGTTGTTTTCTTTATTTTTCTTGTGAGTTAGCATAATTGTTAGTTGTTTTTCATTATTTTCTTTTGAGTTGTTTTTGGTTTATTGTTTGTGATTGTAAATAGTAGTGTAATTAATTAAGTCGTCTTGGTTCGACGACGGATCCCTTTCGACGGGATTCTTGAGGGTCTAAGTTGACCACAAAAAAAAAATAGAAAATATAGTGGACTCTTCCTGATGACGGACTTCTTAGGCAGTTTTCTTGAGGGTGGTTAGTCCAAAGAAGACACCAAAAAGTTTTTTTTTTTTTTTTTTTAGGTAGTGTAGAAATTCCTCCTTGGTTTTTCTTTTGACCGCGGTTCTTTTCCAAGGGTTTAGCTTGAACCGGGTATAGTTAGTTTTTCTATTTTTAGTTATAGGTGTTTTTGGGCGATGAGCTGAATAAGAGAAGCATCCCTTAGCGTTGTTACACCCGAACACAAAAGACCCTAGAATGTGACGCTTGGGCTCAGTTGTTGATTCTTGCAGAGTGCCTTAAACTTGTATGTTGTAACTGACTTGAATGCTCGGTGAGAGTGTCTTGATGAACCAATATGGAGTGAGTTATGTACAATATGTGTGCGAGGCGTCGCATTGTATTCTATGACCACATTCGATGCCTAGAACTTTCCCTGTGTGTTTGCAAAGCGAAATAGTAGTTCGTTAAGTCTTAGAAGTGATATAGGCATTTCTTTGTTAAGTCAGATATAAAGTATCCCACCTGATTGTAATCTATCATAGTTAACCCCTTTGAGCTTATAAGCCTGTTTCTTTGGCAACAACATTACAAACCTTACCTAATTGTTTGAATGGCCATCTGTTTGAACCCTTTTCCTCCCATGAGCACTTGAATTGTAGAGAACATGTAAAAGTCAAAGTGTGGGGTGGTGGTTTGGTTTTTGAGTGGAATTAAAGAAATAGAAAGAATGGTGCAAAGTTTTGAATATATATATATATATATATATATATATAAAAGAATAAACAACATTGAAAAAAAGTGAAGAAAAGAAGGACAATGAATAAATCCAGTCCTTGATGAGTGGTGACTTGATAAAATTGCACCTAAGGGAGTTTTGGGGTAATCTAAAGAGAGTCTGTTGGAAATTCTGGTCGGGCATAAGAATGGTCTGAAAGTTAAAGTAATTGTATAAAAAGTGCTTAGGGAGGTTAGTCACTATATCAAAATATGTCCTACCCGTCCCCTAGCCTACATTACAACTAAATGAAGACCTAATTTATTTTAGACTGATTGGACTCGATTAGTAGGGTATTACACTACGGGAAAGCCTACGGTGCATCGTTGTTGCATATGAATGTTCTTTCCGAGAGTGAGTGAATTCTTTCTATTTTGATTTCCTACTTGTTCTTAATAATATTCTTGTGGAACTACTCTCGTGTGTGTGATGTGAGGGCACTTGATTCATGACAGAAAGGTAAGTATTGACCTTTGTGTATAGTACTTTGATGAAGTAGGAATATTGCATGGCATGTAAGAGTCGACCCTTGAGGAATGGATGTTACATTGCTAGGTATAACTCCTCTAATATGTTCGTGGTGTGACACATTAGGGAAATGCTTGATGAAAGGACCTTTGTAGAGTATAGTGGATTGCTCGAGCACTAGAATTGATTTAAGTGTGGGGTGTTGATAATAGGCTAAATTCACGTAGTTAGTGTAGATTTATACTCCAACTTAATAATGCTTCACTGTCTTAGGAATGTTAAATGATGTTAAAATGGCTCTAATTGTTGATTTTATGCTTCGCATGAGCAAAGTGCGCTTATGAGGACCTAGGATAGTGTTTGGAGCCAAATTGAAGGAGAAAGGCCCTTCGGAGTATTTAGCGTCTTAAAAGAAGGAAGAAAACTGTTGGGACAGATTACAAGTCCACTAGCACGACCTTAGCGCAGCCGCGCTAGTCTAGATGCCAGGGATAGATTAAAACCCCATTAGCACGGTATTAGCGCGCTCACTAGCGCGACCACGCTAGTCTAGCGATCCCCAGGCAGAATGTTTAGCCATTAGCGCGCCCAGTAGCGCGATGACTAGCACGGGTGCGCTATTCCAGTTCGAACACGCTTTAGTCAGGGGTAAAATTGGAAGCTTGGGACAAATCCACTTAACCTATATAAGGTTCAACTCGCCCAAAAGAGAATAATATCAAGGTTTAGAGTCTTTTTCAAGAAAAGCAAAGGCAAGAGGCAAGGAGGGAAATTGGGCATCGAATCTCATCTCTCTTCCTTGTATTTCTGTCATTGTTGATGAATTCTTTTATGACTATTGTCAGTAGAATTATGCATTGCTAAATTATTTAGTCTAAGGTTTTGGTGAACCATGTTGAGGATGAACATATTGTTATATTAATATAGTTTGTTTGGTTTTAATCTCTATTTGTTCAACTAAGTTCATATTGTAGTTGATTGAAGGGCCTATTCAGTGTGTATCTACTTGGGAGAGAGTGCATATTTAGGTAGCTGTTGAACAACACCACTCCCAAAGTATAGAAAAGATCCATAACCGAGGGTTTAAATGTTGGATTAGGGATAACGATACCTTGGGTTCAATCGAAAGTGAGCTATAATAAAATCTAGCCAGCGTAACTCGGGAGAGTGGATTTAGTAAATTGTCGTAATTATATTTACGGTAACATTAGTGCTCATGATTGATAGAGACGGTTAGGCCAAACTATATGAAATATACAAGAAGTGATTCTATTAACAGGGGAAACCATAACCTTAGATCCTTCTCCCATTTGTTTACAACCTAGAAATAGCTATCTTTTAGATTAAGTATTTTCATTCAGTCGTAGTTCGTAAAAACACCGACAACTATTATTCATAAATTCTGGGAAGTTGATTACGAAGAATCGAGTGAGTCTAACAACGATAATTCATAGGTTAATTCCGTGTGGGATTCGACTATGGGCATAATACTCAGATTATATTTGCAACGCCCGCTTAGTCCTTTTTATAAGGCATAGTTGGGCGTGATCAAACATTATTGGGACAACTCGCTTCCTTTTTGAAAAAGGGTATATAGAGGAATTGAAGAGTCGCCACCTAACGAGTTAAGGTGCGTTAGAGAACCTATTAAATGTCATTACAACACTAATTAGTTAACCAGAGATTGGGTAAGGGCTTGAAATTACTTCGAGGGGAAGGTGTTAGGCACCCCTCAAAGACAACAACTGTGGTTCCCGGGCAAACAGGCTTTGTGAATTTTTAGACAAGTAGCACATAAGCATTGAAAACACATAGGTGGAAGAGATAAAGGGTTTTGAAAAGATTCGCAGTCTAAGAACACATATGTTCTAAAGTTTTAAAAAGATTTGAAGTCTAAAGATTTATAGCCTATGCATATATATAAGGAATAGGGGGAAGGGGGTCCTAAGTTGTTTATCCTATAGGATCACATCGGTACAATGCCCGGTAATCACTCCTCAGAAGAGGGCTACACGTGGCATTAGCGCACCGGTCATCATATTCATATCTACTCTTTCCCACCCCTTAGCAGTTATTTAAGCGAGTCTTATTTAACGACCTCTATTGCGTGTTGTTACCCGTCCCTTCTTAATGGTCCCGGAAGAATTTAGGACCCCCACCTATGGGCAGTTCTAGACAGACCCTAAGGTTAAAAGGAGAAAATACTAAGGCGACAAGCAAGAATAAATTGGACTTCATCAAATAAGGCAGAAAGAAGCAATTAGAGGCTCAGGTTTACCTCCACAGGTAGTGCACATAAACATCAAGACTCAAACACACACAAGGGCAAGTTTATTAAGAAGGATCCTAAAACATGATGTCTAGGATAGTATCGGAGTACATGAGATATGCATATTTTGTTTATAACTTCAGAAGTAGGGCCCTATCAGTTTTCCTGTTGACTTTTTTAAGCATGTTAACCATTAAGCAGTAAACACAAAAAAGAGACAGTTTCCAAATTTACAAAAGTTGATTACCTAAGGCTTGCCTAGGCGTGGGGTACTGTACAATAGTTACCAGAGTTATTAAAAAGCATTGTGTTAAGTTATTTCACCCAAGGTAGGCTGTTGTAGGTGTTACAAAATACAGGGTTATTACCAATTTGTTTAAAACAGGGTGAGACTGTTTCGTATCCCTTTTCATGCATTAGTAGTTTAACTAGGTGTGACTGAACGAGTACGAACAAGATCCTAAAACATGATCTCTAATGCACATATAAAAATGCAGAATGATTCATACGTAGAATGCCTAAAGCAGGATTTCTAAATGCATAGCACGAATTCAGGATATACAGAGTTCCTAAAACTGGATGCACAAAATATTACAACATTGTTAAACTTGATTTTAGTATGTGCAGGAGCAAAAGTTTGTTTTAATGCTGTTACTTAGCCTAGAAGCAGGATTTCTAAGTGATAAAACAATGTGATGCTGAAACAGTATACATGAAACTTAAGAGTATGATATCTAATGTATGATATGCTTTGCATGTGTTGGTCCTAAACGTGAATTCAAATGCACATACCGGAAAATGTAAACCTAAAGAATGATTTCTACCCATTGATATAGATAACCTATATATCTACCCTCCCTTTTTTACTATCCATCCCCAATATTAGTTTACAACAATTATTACAAACCAATATGGAACGAATTACATAAGTAAATAAAGAAGAATAAGAAGTTACACTATAGGGAGCCTTAAAATAGGCCCAGATTTCTAGAACCTCAAATGCTCAGATGTTTCATAGCTTTTCTCATTTTGGGTGTGTCAGAGTTCCCTAAGGACCTCAAGGGATCCCGGGCAGTGCTCGCACCCAGATTTTACAACCATAATTGAGTAAGTGCAGTGTGGAAGAGCCACCTCTAATGCATCAGAGTTCAGAGGGATCTCATAGGGATCCCTATGCAGTCACACATTAGAGGGGCAGAACATAGGGACCTAAGAATAGAAGAAGAGTGCTTGACATAGTTTTGAAAAGGTTTTGGTAGGGAAATAGTTTGAAAAAGAGACTTGTTTGAAATAACTTTGAAAATAAGAGAGATTAGTCTTAGTAAAACAGCTTTGAGAAGAGTATGGTAATTAACAAACAACAGAACAACCTTAGAACAAAAATAGGTTCAACATCACAAACCTTCACATATGGGTTGGGGAGTTGGGGACACATAGAGCACATAATGGTAAACACATTGAGACATACTAAAGCCAATCAAACATGAAATGGAACAGAGTCACATTGAGACATACTATAGAAAAAAGGGGATAACATGCTGATCCTAAGGGGGTAATATATTTATGTCGATCCTAAGGAAGGGGGTACATAACATAACATGGGAGATAGACATGAATATAAACATATCAGCTACAGGTCACACAGCAGAACCATAAGTAAAAACAAACTAGAAACAGGATGAATTGCAGTAGTAAAAGAAACATATTGTTTTGGGACATAGATTGAAATCAGAAAATACCAGTAGAAAGACAATAAACACAAAGTGAGAAGAAAGAGAGTATAGTAATTGGCCTTGGCTTACAGCCGACTGACTTAGAACAATAGTAGGTGACCAGAGAAAAGAGACCAGAATGTTTGAGTATGAGAGAGAGAGCCTTTGAACCAAAGTGTTCGTGTGTTGTGTTAATGAAAGAGCAATGTATATATAGTTTGAAAACATGTAGCAAATAAGGTAAAAATCAAAGTTATGCAGGGATTGGGGAATTAAGTATCAATCAGTGTAAGTAATCCCTTTAATTAAGGGGTCAACTTCAAACGGTAATGGAAAGGTAATAAATAAGGAAAGATGCCATATGTGACTGGAATATAACACATAAGGAAACAATTTCAGCACATAGAAGTATAAGACATGTAATAGAGGCTAGGTTCAGAAAATTTAATTAAGGAAAATGCTTAAGAATCAGTTTGACAGTATAATCGACAATAAAATAAGGTCAAGAATAAACTAAGGTCGGAGAATCAGTAGAGAATATCATATCAATCACACCGAATCAAGGATTCAAACAGAAAATAGTATTAATCAAAGGAAAATACAACAGGAACACGGAATGAACACATAATAGGCAAGAATAGGCAAAATAGGGTAAAAGAATCAAATAAATCAGGGATTCAAAAATAGAACATGGTACTGATTAGGGAAAATAACACGAATTCCTAAGAATAACGGAGTAAACACATAATAGAAAAGAATAGGCAAAATAGGGTAAAAAGAATCACATAAATCAGGGATTTGAACTACAACATAGTATAAATTAACAAAGTAAACATGATATAGGTAGAAGAAGCAAAGAATCAGAAACCCTAATGAGGTAAAAATATACTAAGATTTGTTACAAATCTGAGAAATCAAGAGATGAGTGAGGGTTTCAGAGAGAGATAACCCAAAGATGAGAGAGTCGGCTTAAAACCCGTAGGTTTTAGCCGGAGATGTAAGGATCTTACTCGGACAGGCCAAGGGTGGCCTGAGAATTTCATGAACAGGCCATGGGGTGATTGAACCGCCTCTGGTTCTCTAGAGGTCTCTAGGGTAGCAATAATCTAGCGTGTGAGGGAGCTGTGGAAGCTAGAGGTGGTGGAACCACCATAGTTACCGGCGAGACAACGGCTGGTGAGAGAACTAAGTTTAGCAGAGGGAACTTGAGTTAGATGAGAGAGATGTAACAGTGGAGTGAAAGATAGCAAAATGAGAGGGGAAGGGGGGGGGGTAGTCTTTAGGGTTTAATTTAGGTAGTAGGAGATTTGGACCGTTGATTAGAAATGATCAACGATTCAAATTAAAAGAGGAATTGGGTCAGGTGGATTTAAGTGGATTGGGCATGGTACTTGGGTTAATTCAATTGGGGTTTGGGCTGACTTTAATAGGCTAGAATTGAAATGAAAATGGATATTTGTTAAATACCTTATTCGAATTAATTAAGATAATTTTTAAAATAGCTAATAATTATAAAAATTTAATGTCATGCATAGAAAATGGTTTAAGTAATTATTTAGTATTTCGAAAATACAAATGACTAAGTTTTGGAAAAAAATGGTATAAAATCATGTGATTGGGCTATAATTGAAAAGTTATTGCAATTATAGCCAAAAGGTGTCAAATTGGCTTATTGTGCAATAGTTTGGTCTTAATAGGACCATAAACAATAAATTAAATCAAGAAATGCTTTTGAAATTATTTGTGATGAAATTTTGTAGTTGTTTATTGAAAATATAAAGGTGGATAATTAATAAAAATATAGTAAAATTATGGAAAAATATCAATTTATATATGCAATTTAAAATATTTTTGGGGAAACAATGGGTATCAACAGCTGCCCCTCTTTACCCGAAAAGAATGAAAGAGTTGTCGGGTAAAGATAGGATGGCCAATTTTGACCGAGTGAAGCGGTTCGAGAGATTTAGGCCGCACCCTGGCTTCTGAGGTGACTACATATCCCTGATTTTACAGGAATCGGGCCGTATGTAGTTCCGAATCCATCAGCGAAGTATACCGGTGAAGTCATTTCAAGAACAGACGCAACATCTAGGACTGGATGAGTGAACGGCTTACAAGAATGCTTATGCTTGATATGGTTCGGAGAACTAGAGAGGGATCGCTCTTGCTGGGATAGTCGTTGCTCGTCGGGTTACTTGCAATAAAAAGCAATACAAGCGTATATTGTGCGTAAATTTAAACATGATACAAGCTCTCGTTGGACTATGACTGTTGTCTTCGGATGGTTAGGGATGACGTCCTCAGACCATGATGTCCTGGGCCATGAATTGATTGATGAGAGATTCGCACACCATGAAATCTCTCGGGCCATGAAGATGGTGCCTCCAAACTATGACGCCTTTGAATAATGATATGCAAGTTTGAGAGAGATCCTCAGGCCATGACATGGTGTCTTCCGGCTATCAGGGTGATGCCGTTAGACTATGACACCTTTGGACAAGTTGGCGATATTTCAGCCCATGAAATGCAGTAATATGATGCTGATAAGACAGAGCTTAGTCTTGCGAATTGAAGGGCAGAGCTTAGCCCGAAAGAGAAGCGAAGTAAATAACGCTTGAGAGACGGAGCTTAGTCTCGGTGAAAAAAAGTAAATTGGAGGCAGAGTTTAGCCTCATGCAGGTATGGAGATAGAGCTTGGTCTCATGCAAATGGAGGCAGAGATTAGCCTTATGCAAATGGAGGTAGAGCTTAACCTCATGCAAAGGAAGGCCGAGGATTAGCCTTATGCAGATGGAAGGCAGAGATTATCCATATGCAAATGGAGGTAGAGCTAAGCCTCATGCAAGATGTGGAAGGTAGAGATTAGCCTTATGCAGACGGAAGGAAGAAGATTAGCCTTATGCAAAGGAAGGCAGAAGATTAGCCTTATGTAAATGGAGGCAGATCTTAGCCTAATGCAAGATGTGAAAGGCATAGATTAGCCTTATGTAGACGGAAGGCAGAAGATTAGCCTTATGCAAAGGAAGGTTGAAGATTAGCCTTATGCGAGTGGAGGCAGATCTTAGCCTCATGCAAGATGTGGAAGATAGAGATTAACCTTATGGAGACGGAAGGCAGAAGATTAGCCTTATGCAAAGGAAGGCAGAATAATAGCCTTATGCGAATGGAGGCAAAGCATAGCCTCAAGCAAGATGTGGAAGGCATATATTAGCCTTATGCAGATGGAAGGCAGAGATTAGCCTTATGCGAATGGAGGTAGAGCTTAAACTCATGCAAAGGAAGGTAGAAGACTAGCCTTATGCAAATGGAAGGCAGCAGATTAGCCTTATGAAAATGAATAAGTAGCAGATGATGGTAATATCTCTTAGCTGGTAGTAGATTGCAGTATTGCGATTGTTGCAAGAATTATTATTGCGGAGCGTGTTATCCTTTGTGCCGATGGAAAATTTTGGCATTTTACTACTATGTTGAGATTTGTGACCCCGAAGCATGTTTGTTTCTTTGTTCCTGCATCCAAAGAAAAATCATGAGTTCTGTATATGGGGAGGTTGGTTCGTATCCCCGCTGGCTTTGCTTGCCTTGTTCTGCTTGGTCTGATGATCCTGTTTATATCATCGGGGTAGCGTTTGCTGAACAGAGCTATTTTATGAAAGCAAGCATGCACACTTTCGAAAGACATAGTATAAAATATATATTTTAAGAAATTTAGATGAACCGACGACCGTGACACGGTTCAAGACATTGCAACCTCTCATGCTACAGAATTTTGAGGGTCCTCCTAAGAGTTCTACCCCAGTTAGATTAATTGGCGTCTCTGACTGCTGCACATGTTGCGATCGACTGAACTTGCTTCGGGAATTTGAGGGTCCTCCTCAAAATTCTGCCCCAATTTCCAATTGCAGGGGAAAATGAGATTTTTATTGAATTGTGAATGAACCCATAGGGCTGCCTACGTATCCCCTCTTAAATAGGAATTAGGTCAGGCATAGTTCAATTTACATCATTTAAGGAATAGAATAAAGAATTACACATAGTAGCATTTGACTGCATCTGAATTGATTGGCTTTGGCCATGTGAAGACCCGTAAAATTTCTTGCTTAAAATAATGCACGAATAAGTCCCCGAGTTGTTATCTCTGAGGAAACTCTTAAATCGGACCTTGATTTTTGTAAAAGTACCCCGGGAATTTGAAGAACTTAATTTTTCCAGAAATTGGGTGTTATGCGACGCACTATGCGATCACATAACGTGTATGCGGACTGCATAGTGGTCGCATACACGGGCATATCACTGCCCAACTGAAGGGGTGTTATGCGACGCATAATGCGATCGCATAACATGTATGCGGACCGCATAGTGGTTGCATACCTGGGCAGAATGTTTTCAGAATTTGGCCCACCTGGGGGGGGGGG
>ML273268.1:74101-116201 GCA_005239495.1 Nicotiana undulata
TGCGGTCCAATATGCGAACCGCATGTCAGGAATGCGATCGCATTCCTGACCGCATATTCGACACGGTCTTTTAATTTTCTAAAATGTTATACCCGACCCCAGTTTCCTTTAACCCCTGCCCCCCTTCATTTTAACAAGATTTCTGAACAAAATAGAGAGAAGGAAAGGAGAGTTCTTGATAGAGGAAGTGGTCCTTCCATTAAAGTGATTTTTCAAGGTCTCTCAGGCCCGGTATTTCGAGTAATCTCCTTCTTCCCCATTCTAGCAGGTAAGGGTTCCCAATCCCCTATTTCCATGAATTTTCTGATTTTAAACAAAGGGAGGGTTGGCATGGGTTGACTCTTGAAAATATTAACTAAGGCCTCGCATGCTTTTTTATTAATGGTGTAATCTAGTAAGGAGGAGTGGGTTGGGGTAAACATCACAAAGATAGGGTTGGTAATCTAATGGGTTCACATAGTGTTTGGCAAAATGCTTGAGAGAGTCCGAATTACATGCAAGACTTTCAATTCTGAGTTGAATATGTTTAATTATGAACTAGATTGATGGCACTAGTCGGATCGGTGATTGTGAGTAAAAGTTAAAAAGGGAAACTCGACTCCAGGTATGTATGGCTAATTTTAACCCTTGTAGAATCTTCTCGTTGGTGTTCGAGCATATGGTATGTGTACTTCGTTTGAGATTATGTTAATTGATTGTTCTGATGTGTTGAGATGTAAGATTCTATTCTCTGATTGTCTTAGTTTATTTCCATACCCCCGTGCTATGTGAAGTTGTAAAAGTGTTGATTTCTTGTGCTTACTCTATCACGTGCAAAGCTCATTAACTATTGAACACCCCGATATGAAAGGATGTACTACCAAACTAAAGAAATGATACCGAATCCAATTGTTGAATGCATCTAAGTTCTTAATGTTGTGTAGTAAATAATGGAAAGGAAACGTGGATAACTAATAGAATTTTATGTTGATGGCATACTGTATATGATTCACTGTTGGATAAAGATTTCTGTGGCCGTGATTTCATATGGTTATTTGGCTGTTATGAATGATTATCCTTGATAATGAGAATCTTTGTGATTAACTCGTTGGTTGATATGAACTTGTGCTCTTCATGATGAAGATCCTTGTGATTTAAATTGGTGGTGATTGTTAATTGTCCGGTGGGATCGGGTTGCACGCCGCAACTCGGAGTAATAAGGGTGGACGAGGAAATAAGGGTGAGAGAAGGTGATAAGGGTGGCCGAGGTAATAAGGATGGAATGTGATCATTATCACTATTAAAATGAAAATCTATGAGACTCTTGAATATGGAGGTGTTGAAAAGAAAAAGGGGAAATTGTGAAACTCTTGATTTCGGTTATTTTGATTTTTGTGCAACACTTGTTGGATTCTATTAGCTGTCTCTTATCTGTGTACTGCTTGATTGTAATTGGGGTAAAGTTTGTTCATACATACTAGTACTATTCCACAATGCTAACGTCCTTTTGCCGGGGGCGCTACATCTTTTATATGGATGTAGGTGGTTCCGCAGCAGGTAGCTCAGCCCGCCGTAAGTGGTGCCTCATCTTCATCTCCTCAACAGTTGTGGTGGGACCCTCTTCTCTTCGGGGCCGTGTGCGGATTATACCACCCTCTTTTGCTTATGATCTAAAGGTATAGCCGGGGCCTTGTTACCGGCAAGTTATGTAAAATCCCTAGTATTCGTAGAGGCTTCGTAGACACAATGTGGGTAGTGTATATATGTAATTTCGGGTAGTAACAGTACGTACTCGGAACCGTGGACCCGGTTGGAAAGTTATGTATGTATTATATATGTTTGAATATTAGTCGTTGGCATGTTAAAAGAGGAAATAATGGAGATATGTTGTAAGACGTACTTTGAAACTAAAATAGGCTAACTCATCTGAATTAATGTATGTTATAAACTCGGGGTAACACGTTGGGCAGGAAAGGTAATCCAGGTCCGCTTGACTGGGATCACCCGGTTAGGCGCCGGTCTCGTCCCTCGATTTTGGGGCGTGACAGGCCATACTTCTCCTTCCATTTATGCGAGTATAAGATCTCCTCCTGTCAATAATCGGTGAACCATATACGGACCTTGCCAGTTGGGAGAGAATTTCCCTTTGGCTTCATCTTGATGTGGAAAGATCTTCTTTAACACCAGTTTCCCCGACGTGAATTTTCTTTGCCTGACTTTTTAGTTAAAAGCTTTGGTCATTATATTCTGATAGAGTTGACCAAGACATATTGCATTTATCCTTTTCCCGTCTATGAGGTCTAGTTGCTCATAACGGATCCTTAACCATTCTGCATTGCTGAGCTCAGCTTCTTGTATGATTCTCAAGGAAGGAATCTCCACTTCGGCAGAAATAACAGCTTACGTACCATAAACGAGTAAGTAAGGAGTTGCCCCAGCTGATGTACGGACAGTGGTGTGGTATCCCAGCAAGGCAAATGATAGCTTTTCGTGCCACTGTTTGTGTTTTTCAATCATCTTTCTTAATATCATCTTGATTTTTTTGTTGGCGACTTCTACAACTTCATTCATCTGAGGTCTATAGGCTGTGGAATTCTTGTGCTTGATTTTGAAAGTCTCGCACATGGTTTTCATCAGATCACTGTTGAGATTAGAGTCGTTGTCGGTGATGATTGACCTTGGAACTCCGAATCGACAAACAATACGGCCGCGAACAAAGTCTGCCATGATGTTTTTAGTCACTACTTTGTAAGATGTTGCTTTGACCCATTTGGTGAAGTAATTAATAGCTACCAGGATGAATCTGTGACCATTTGAGGCGGTGGGCTCAATTGGTCCAATGACGTCCATTCCCCAGGCGACGAATGGCCAAGGTGAGATCGTTGCATTGAGCTTATTTGGCGGTACCTTTATCATATCTGCATGCACCTGACATTGATAGCATTTCCGAACGTACTGGATGCAGTCCGTTTCCATAGTCATCCAGAAATAACCGTCCCTGAGTATCTTCTTTGCCAAGACAAAACCATTCATATGTGGGTCACAGGTCGTTTGCATTCAAGTAATTTGAAGGCTTCCTTTACATCGACACATCTCAGTAATAAAAAATCGGGATTTATTCTGTATAGGGTTCCTCCGCTGTGAAAGAAATTATTGGACAATCTCCGAAGCGTGCGTTTCTGGACAAGATTTTCATGCCCTAGGTACTCTCCCTTTACCAAAGACTCTTTGATGTCGTGGAACCATGGTTTTCCGTCTACTTCTTCCTCAACATGGGCGCATATGCGTGCTGGCTATGGATCTTTACTGGAAAAGGATCAATGAAGTTCTTATCTGGATGCTGTATCATGGATGATAGACTGGCCAATGCATCGACAAACCCGTTCTGAATTCTGGGGGCGTGCAAAAATTCTATATTTGTGAACCTCTTTCTCAATTCCTGCACATGGTGCAGATACGTCAGTATCTTGGAATTCTTGATAACCCATTCTCCTTGCACTTGGTGTATAAGCAAATCCGAGTCACCAATTACCTGCAGCTCCTGAATATTCATGTCAATGGCCATGTTGAGCCCTAAGATGCATGCTTCGTATTCTGCCATATTGTTGGTGCAGGGAAATCTGAGTTTGGTAGATACCGGGTAATGTTGACCAGTTTTCGATACCAAGACTGCTCCAATACTCAATCCTTTGAAATTTGCTGCTCCGTCGATGAACATTCTCCAGCTGTCATAGGATTCTGCAATGTCTTCTCCTATGAACAACACTTCTTCATCGGGAAATTACGTCCTTAAGGGATCGTATTCTCCATCCACAGGGTTCTCGACTAGATGATATGCCAATGCATTCCCCTTGACGCTTTCTGAGTCACATAGACGATGTCGAACTCACTCAGCAGGATTTTCCACTTGGCCAGCTTGCCGGTGGGCATGGGTTTCTGAAAGATATACTTCAAGGGATCCGTCGTTGATATGAGATATGTTGTGTAGGCACAGAAGTAGTGCCTCGGCTTCTGGGCCACCTAGGTTAGAGCATAACAGGTACGTTCCAGTAGAGAATACCGTGCTTTGTATGGAGTGAACTTCTTACTTAGATAATATATAGCATGCTCGTTTATCCCTATCTCGTCGTGATGCCCCAAGACGCAACTGAAAGCTCAATCTAGTACTGCGAGGTAGAGTAGCAAAGGTCTACCTAGCTCTAGCGCCACCAAGACTAGCGGTGTTGATAAGTACTCCTTAATTTTGTCGAAGTACTTTTGACAATCCTCAGTCCATTTGGTTGTAACATCTTTCTTCAGCATCTTGAAGATTGGTTAACGTATGACCATGGACTGGGCTATGAACCGGCTGATGTAATTTAGGCGTCCCGGAAACTCATCACATCTTTCTTGTTCTTTGTCGGTGGTATCTCTTGGATGGATTTGACCTTTGATGGATCCAATTCTATTCCTCGGCGGCTGACAATGAATCCTAGTAATTTTCCTGCAGGAACCCTCAATGCACACTTGGTGGGGTTTAATTTCAAGTTGTATTTCCGCAATATGTTGAAGAACTTCCTCAAATTTGCTATATGGTCGGTGGCTTTATTGGACTTGATGATGACTTCATCCACGTATACCTTGATCTCTTTATATATCATGTCATGGAATATAGTAGTCATAGCCCTCATGTAAGTGGCCTCAGCATTCTTTAGTCTGAATGGCATCATCTTGTAGCATGTCACGCCCCAACCCTGGGGGACGCGACCGACGCTTAACCGAGTGAACCAGTCAAGCAATCATGTTTAGCCTTTCCTACCCGACTCATTTACTCCCCGAGATTTTTTTATAACGTTGTTTACTGAGTTAGCAGGAAATGAATCAAAAGCGCACGTTCGTGATATTAAGCCATTCTTTCTTATATATCGATATCAACAATCAGGTTATCCAAAACATACATGCTAATTATAACCTTTACGAGATGGAATTACAGTTACAAGTTATCCCAACAATTACCCAAACATACATGACCCACATGAGTGTCTACGGAGCCTCTAAGATGAAGAATATGAACATAGTTCCGCCAGCGACAAGGCCCCGGCTATACCTCAAAATAGAACAACATACAGAAAAGAGAGCAACACATTTTTATACATGGCCCCAGGAGGAAATGGGGCTTACCAGATTTTCTGTAAGGAGGAGGAGAAGTAGGCACCACTATCGACGATCAGAGCTACAAGCTACAGAGCCAACTACATTCATAATAAGATGTAGCGCCCCTGACAAAAGGGACTTTAGTACCATTGAATAGTACTAGTATGTATGAACAAACTATACTCTAGATAGAATAAACATCGAACATGTAATAATACAATTAGAGACATCAAATAACAATTCACAGAAATAGGGGAATCACAAAAAGAGTCACCATATTTTCTTATCCCGTTTTGCCATCTTTTGGATAGTAGTGATTTTAAAGCCAAGTGCCACAATTTTAATATACCACTGTGTCGTTTTCACACGGAGTCCGTTCTAGGCCCGACTGGCTAAGCCATCCCAAGTGAGACATTACAGCATCATAGTTTTATAATTACCACCGTGTCGTTTTCACACGGAGTCCGGTCTCGGCCCGACCGGCTAAGACATCTCTCTTGAAACAGTGAGACATTACCAATATCATATTTCCGATGCAATTACCACCATGTGTACAACATGGAGTCCGATCTCGGCCCGATCGGCTAAGCCATCTCACTCTGGGGCATAACCATATCAATTTAATACTTCAGTTCACATCTCTTCCCATCATTTTTTATACAGCTCTTGGCATTTGGGCATATTTAACCATTTATGTTACATTCCTCTCTTTAACCGTTTCATATACTTATCTTTCTTATCAACTAGAACTAACACATATAAGGATTCACACATATAATAAAAGAAGAGCATGATACCCACAATTCATACTTTCAAATGGCATAGTGACATGGTAGTAACTTAGAACAATATGGAAGCAAGATTTTCCCATCTTAACATATAGAACCCATCAATTCTTTAGAGAATCAAACAAGGGACTCATACCGTATATTTGAGCACCAACGAGTCCATTCTATGAAGATTAGAATTAGCCATACATACCTTAATTGGGGTTTTCCCTTAATTTCTACCATAATTGCCAGAACCTTTAGCACCTTCAATCTATTTCACAATGTAGCACAATTCAACCCAAAATTAGGGACAACAATTATAGCCCTAGCTCACTTGAGCATTATATCAAACATTATGTGTTCATTAAGGTTGCATGGTCCCTTTTTAGTGAAAGATTACTCCAACCCATTTCCCCTATATGACTTAGGATTATTTGATTACATGCATGCAAGGTGACTACTATTACCCTCATAAGTTACCTTCCCAATGACCCATTATAGCTATACTATGGAATTAAGAGTTTGGGTGATGGATGCTTACCTCTTGGGAAGGAGACCCTTGATAATCTTCAAGGTGTTTGGGTAAGAATTCAAGGACAATGGATGAGATCACTTCCTCTCTCTAAAATCCATATTCCTCACCCTAAATTACAAGAAAATGAGCTTAAAATGATGAGAAATGGGTTTTATATGGGTCTGGGGTTGGGTTTAAAAATTAGAAAATGGATAGTCCAAGATTTCGGATCGGGCTACAAACCTGGTGTCGCCTGGCTAACGCCTGGTCTGGCCTGGCTTCAGCCTGGCGTTACCTGGCTAATGCCTGGTCTGGCCTGGATTTAGCCTGGCCTCGCCAGCCTAATGCTTGGTCCAGCCTGGCTATAGCCTGGCTAAATCCTGGTCTAGCTGCGACAAAAAATTTAGACTCCCCAGTATATTGTTCAACCCAAAACTCCAGAAGTACAATGTATTACCTACCTTAACACCACAAAACCTTAAATTAAATAGTGAAGTTTTCAGGGGCCTTACATAGCAGTATATTCCCCACGGCGTAATGAAAGTTGTTTTCTCAGCGTCTTCCTCATCCATCAAAATCTGATGGTAACCGGTGAAGCAATCTACGAACGACTGATGTTCGTGTTTGGCACAATTATTGATTAGGATGTGTATGTTTGGAAGAGGGAAATCATCCCTAACCTTTACATCCTCCTTGAGTACTGGCACGATGTTGGCTAACCAAGTTTGGTATTAAGCCACCCTGAGGACCTTGGTGTTGATTTGCTTGGTAACCTCCTCTTTGATTTTCAGACTCATTTCAGGCTTGAACTTACTGAGCTTCTGCTTTACCAGCGGGCACATAGGATTGGTTGGCAATTTGTGAGCCACAATGGAGTTGCTTAGACCAGTCATGTCGTCGTATGACCATGCAAATATGTCTTCATACTCTTTTAAGAATTGTGTGTATTCTTCTTTAACTTATGGTGACAAGTGGATGTTGATGTGAGTTTCTTTGATAGTTTCTGAATCTCCCAGGTTGACTACCTCAGTTTCGTCCAGATTAGACTTAGGTCTGTTCTCAAAATACTCAACTTCTCTTACAATTTCATCGGGTATGACATCCTCTTATTCTGAATCGCTGTCCTTTTGTTGCATCGTCTCATTGCATGTCACAGCCATTGTTTCATCAAGACAGTAAAAAGTAATGTTGTATAGATAAAAGTAATGAGAGAAAAACGATAATAATAAATGTTGATTCAATGAAACATAAAAGCGATTTTTGATAATCTAAACGAATGTTATGGAAAATTGGAGATTTTATTGGAAAACAGAAATGCGAAAAAGAAATCATTAGCAAATTTAAATAAACAATGCTTGTTCAGCCTTGCTACCCCGGGACTCGTCGGGCCCTAGATGGTCTGACAAACCAGTTCCTGAGGAATGATTCTTTGCTCACGGATTGGATGGAAGGGCCTTCCCCCTCCTCCTCCTCGACAATAACACAATAATCCATATCTTCATCTTCCAAGAATAGATTCTTCAAGGCTGCTAGTTCTTCTTCTTCTTCTCACCCCCATATGATATCAGATTGTTGAAAATTCTGCTCCATATGCAGTATAGGCTGTTCCAATGGGTAGTAGGGACCGCACCATGGTGGCGACCAATTCTTGTATTCTTGCCCTGTGTATTTGTATCCCAGACCAAAAGTGGTGCCATGGCGCTTCGGTTGTATTGGTTTGGAAATACCTTGAAGATTCTTGCCGAGTCCTTTGCTAGGATCGTACCCACTCCAATTCAATATGCTTTCGATCTTACTGTCCAACCACTTGTTCTTGTCTATTGCGTTGACTCGCTCAATGTGGTGATAGGTTTCTCCACCCGTAATTCTTCTATCCTCAATAACCGGGATGGTCTGGCGGTTGTAGATAGGGTTGCTTCCATCTCCATGGATGATTACTTCCTGAGATTCCACTCAAATTTTACTGCATGGTGCAATGTTGATGCCAAAGCCCCAGCGACATGTACCCATGGTCATCCTAATAACAGATTATAGGACGCGAATATATCTATCACCTGAAATTCAACCTCAAACCATGTAGGTCCCATCTGTAGACAAAGACAGATTTCTCCAATGGTAGACCTCTGAGAGCGATCGAAAGCCTTTACATTCATGGACACTTCTCGTATGACGTACAATCCCTTGCCCAATATCTTAAGTGTATTTAGTGGGAAAATTTTGAGGTTGGATCCTTCGTCGATTAGAACCCTGGTAATGAAATAATCCTCACATTGAACCGTGATGTGCAGTGCCTTGTTATGACTTAACCCTTCAGGCGGCAACTCGTCCTCGTGGAAAGTAATTTTGTGACTTTCCAGTACTTGTCCCACCAGGTTGGGCATTTCTCCACTGGTGATGCTATTAGGAACATATGCTTCGTTCAACACTTTCATCAACGCATTCATGTGCGCTTCCGAGTTCTGCGGTAATGATAGGATGGATATCTGGGGCGGAGTTTTGTTTAGTTGATCGACGACTGAGTATTCTTTAGCCTGCACCTTCCTCCAAAGATCATCTAGGAGGCCTGCTGGAAGCCTGCTTGCTAGATTCTTCCAAATGTTCAGGTGTATAGACCCTGCCGGTCCTTGTCTTCCCATGTGCAACAACAATTTCCTCTATCTTGACATTACTTTTCCTTCTTGCCAACGAGTAGCATACTCGCGAAAGGTTTTCGTGGGCTTCTTCTTAAGGTTCTGAATATAAAATACATCTGGAGCATTCTCAGTATTCAACCTGAACCGGTCCATGAAGTCTGATGCAATGTTCACCTAGTTTGACCACTTTTTAGGGTCTTGGCTGATGTACCAGGACAGAGCATCCCCTGTGAGGCTTCTCATAAACAGCTTTGTGCGAATCTTCTCATCTCTTCCCACTCCCACCAATTTATCACAGTAAGTCCTCAGATGGACCCTAGGGTCACCTGTACCATCGAACATCTCAAACATAGGAGGTTTGTAACCCTCAGGTAGTTCCACATCGGGTTGTATGCAGAGGTCTTCATAGTTTAGTCCTTCAAACCCCTTGCTTCCTTCAACACCTTGAACTATGCTTGTCATTTTCTTAAGTTCTTCAGCCAAATTCTTGATAAGCATATCCTTCTCGCTAGATTCGGGTGTGTAAGAAATGGGTTGGGTGGAGTGAGGTGGAGTCTCCACATAGTTGGGGTTGTTATGCTGGCCTGGCGCCTGGGTATAGAGGTGGTCGTTTATGGAGTTTTGTGGTTCAGGGATGATCAGTGGGGTATTTCTCAGAGTCTGGGAATTGTTGCATTGTGGTGGAATAGTTGGATTTTTCAGTGGAGTTGTGTGATGATGAGTTGTGGGAGGATTCTGTTTGTTTGGTGTGTTTTGAGGAGGTATGGGTTTTTGGGTGTTTGGATGATTGACATCTGGAATACTGAGTGAGAAGGATAGATTTGCCAAATTTCGGACAAGCTGAAGCTCCCCTTGGAGCTTCAACAACCTTTGCCCGAGTTGTGTCATAGCATCATTCCGAACCTGGGTACCTTGACTTTCAGTAGCTTCTGTTCGTTCCACTGGCGTTGTGTTTTCTTTCCTGATATTGTTCAAATCTTCCATTTTGCCTTTGCCTTTTCTTTTTCCCTTAGGTGGACTAGGAGGAGGAGAAGGCGGAGGGCCTCTCGATCTTGTGTAGTATGATGATGATGCAAGAATGCACGAACCAACCTTTGGGGAGGGGAATAATCAAAAGAAAGAAATCAAAAATGGAAAGGTATCCAAGTCAGTGAGGGTTATAAAACATATTGTAGTATTTAAACACGTATTGCAATAATATAAAGTGTGTCCTAATTTGGGAGCCTCGTTATGCCCGAGGTAGGCCTAACGACAAGTTTATTTGGAGAATTTAGATGCAAAAATGACTCATTTCATTAATGTAAAAATAGACGAATCGAAAGAGATACTAAAATAATAAGCGGTAAATCAAGTCACTAAGGGCCATTGGCCTTATTACATTGAAAAAAGAAAATCTATCCTACTTGGTCTAAGAAGAACCTTCCCCATATTCGGCATCTTTGATCCCATCGAATAGATTCCCTAGCTCACGCAGTCCTAGCAGTAGGTAAGCTCTGGCTAGGTATCCTCTTTTGTTTCCCTCAGCTTTCTGACAGTCTTCGACCCTTTTGATGATTTACCTTCCAGCTCTACTATGCCCCGCTCCAAGTATTCCAGCTTCTTGTTGGAACGGATGGCCATGTATTTCTATTCCTCAATCAACCTTTTGTTGGTTTCATGTATCTCTCGGTACTCGTTCTCAGAATCGTGGACCATTTTGCGCAATCGATTGTACTTGACCTGAGCCTCAGCACTCTCGTCTATGATTTTGTGTCCTCGACTGATCCCTGGCCTGATTAATCCATCCAAGTCGTCTTCTAACCACGCCGGATAGAAGGGTGCACATCCTGCTTGGTACCTGTCTAGTTCTTATCCATTATGATTTTACAGTGCCACGTGTGTTGGGCTTGGCACTTGTAGCGAATGTCATCATCTTGGAAATCAGCTCGGAAATGGCTCATTTTGTCGTCCCTTGGCACAACTTGCTTTCTGCCTGCTTGTCTCTTGACTCAGAGAGGAACGTAAGGATATATCCCCCTCAACCTAATTAGCACTAGGTGTGGTGCATATCTTTACCTAACGATGAATTCGTCTGTTGGGAACCACTCGAACATCCACTATACCTGCTCCTCAGCGAGATTATCAAAGAATTCTACCCACTCCTTGGCAGTCTTTGGCTGGGCAAACCTGTCAGGAATATATGTCATCTGTTTGGGGTGATGGAAGGCAATGTGATCGTTCCAAGCCCTTCGCGGAAATTTTTGGTGGTATTGGCCCTTTTGGAGGTGTTCTAAGAGCCATAGTTGTAGTAACAGGTTGCAACATTCGAAGTACTTAGCTCCTCTTTGACAGCGTTCTAAGGCTCGGTAAATGTCTGAAATAATCATTGGGACGATGTTGAAGGCTTGCCCATCAATTCCTTCCATCAAGGTCTTGGTTACCATAGCTAACCGAGTGTGAATCCTTTCCTTCTTTGTTGGAAACACGATCAACCCCAGAAAGCAAACAATGAAGTCAAATACCCTATGGTGAATATGTCCCAAAGATGTAATGGAAAATTCATCATGGTGAGTATGGTACAATTTGCTGTGACCGTACCTTTCATATAAGTACTCAAAAGGTATGTATGACTTCTTCATACATTCTAACTCGGCATTCTTCTTCAGACCCATCATTTTCATAAAACCCTTGCATGTGCGGTTTTCAGGCACCAATAACCCAGGAGTTTCCCAGACTAACCCAGCTAATCCTACTACTTCTTCCAGTAGTGGTGTCATCTCAATGTTCCCAACACGGAACACGACTCTTTCATTATCCCAAAATAAGGTGGCAACCTCAATCAACATGTTGTACGGTTGGATGTCTCGGAGAGACGGTAGGTTACCCAGGTATTTATTGACATGTTTCTTATCACTTGAGTGAAGATCCTCCCACCAGTTCAAAAGCATTGGAGGATGTTGCTGACCATGCCTAATCTAGGGACTTCGTGCCTCATATTTCTGCAAGGCAAACAAAGTTAGGCCCTTACCCCCACAAGACTCGACTAATTATACATTTATGATTAGCATACAAGCATTTAGTTCTCCAAATGAATGCACAAAACGTGATCATGTCTGTTGGGATTACGGAAAACCCGGTGGACTTTGGACAAGGCTATCTTAAAGGGTTATCGTGCGGACAACACATCAACCCTGCTACGTTTGACCATGATGCATGTACAGTTTAATAGAGTATGGTTTCTATGGGGTTTTAGACCGGTACCCTTGTGCAGAAAACTCAAGGGCGAAGGCACGAAACTGTCGACTGCACCGCTGATCGACTAGTTTTACCACAAATAAGCATTTCCGAATTTAGGGGTGGTATAAAATAGGAAGAACGCAACCACTCATCAAACATTGCTATAGGATTTGTATTGGAACGAGTGGAGTATGATGTTGAGCATGGTTATTCAAAAATAAGAAATAAAGCATGTAGTCATGTATTTGCATGTTATGAAAGCGATAAATACAACAGTTGTAATTTAAAGCGATTACAAAGGGAAACAAGGAAACATGTCAGATTTGTTTTTGAGAAAGATTATATACTTGAAAGAAATAAACAATTAATTGCACATAAATGGGAAAGGGAAAGGGATGAAAATATTAACAAAGTAAAGGTACAAATTCACAAAGCAGTTTCAAGTGGTAAAAACCTAAGATCCCCAGCAGAGTCGCCATGCTGTCAGCCCCTTTTTTGCCCTCTCCTTTCGGATCGGTCAAGGGTTTTTGACATTATTGGGACAACTCGCTTCCTTTTGGGAAAGGGGTATGTAGAGGAATTGAAGAGTTTCCACCTAACGAGTTAAGGTGCGTTAGGGCACCTATTAAGGGTCATTACAACACTAATTAGTTAACCATAGATTGGGTAAGGGCTTGAAATTACTTCGAGGGGAAGGTGTTAGGCACCCCTCAAAGTCCACAACTGTGGTTCCTGGCCAAACAAGCTTTGTAAATTTTGAGACAAGGAGCACATAAGCATTGAAAACACACAGGTAGAAGAGACAAAGGGTTTTTAAAAGGTTCGCAGTCTAAGCACACATATGTGCTAAAGTTTTAGAAGATTTGAAGTCTAGAGATTTAAAGCCTATGCCTAAATATAAGGAATATGGAGGGGGGGATCCTAAGTTGTTTATCTTATAGGATCACATCGGTACAATGCCCGGTAATCACTCCTCAGAAGAGGGGCTACACGTGGCATTAGCGCATCGGTCATCATATCCATATCTACCATTTCCCACTCTTTAACGATTATTTAAGCGAGTTTCATTTAACGACCTCTATTGCGTGCTGTTACCCGTCCCTTCTTAATGGTCCCGAAGGAATTTAGGACCCCTACCTATGGGCAGTTTTAGACAGACCCCTAAGGTTAAAAGGAGAAAATACTAAGGCAACATGCAAAAACAAATTGGAATTTATCAAATAAAGTAGAAAGAATAAATTAGTGGCTCAGGTTTACCTCCACAGATAGTGCACATAATCAGCACGACTCAAACACAAACAAGGGCAGTATTATTAAGCAGGATCCTAAAACATGACGTCTATGTGAGTATCAGAACACAAAAGATATGCAGACCTGGTTTATAACTTCAGAAGTAGGGCCCTATCAGTTTGCCTACTGATTTTTTAAGCATGTTAACCATTAAGCAGTAAACACAAAAAAGAGACAGTTTCCAGTTTTTAAAAGTTGATTACCTAAGGCTTGCCTAGGCGTGGGGTAATGTACAATAGTTACCAGAGTTATTAAAGAGATTTTTCATAAGTTATTTCACCCGAGGTATGTTGTTCTAGGTGTTACAAAATACAGGGTTATTACCAATTTGTTTAAAACAGGGTGAGACTGTTTTGTATCCCTTTTCATGAATTAGTAGTTTAACTAGGTGTGACTGAACGAGTACGAACAATATCCTAAAACATGGTATATAATGTACATATAAAAATGCAGAATTATTCATACGTAGAATTCCTAAAGAAGGATTTCTAAATGCACAACACGATTTCAGGATATGCAGAGTTCCTAAAGCAGGATGCACAAAAGATTACAGCATTGTTAAACTTGATTTCAAAAGGTGCAGGAGCAACAATTTGTGTTAATGTTGTTACTTAGCCTAGAATCAGGATTTCTAAGTGATAAAATAATGTGATGATCAAACAATATACATGAAACTTTAGAGCATGATATCTAATGTATGATATGCTTTGCATGTGTTGGTCCTAAACATGAATTCTACTGCGCATACAGGAAAATGTAAACCTAAAGCATGGTTTCTACCCATTGATATAGATAACCTATATATCTACTGTGAGGGCGTGATTTTTACCCGCCATATAATCCTACACAAAATTCAATAAAATTATTTAGTTCTACGATTTTTATTGAATTTAAATGTTATTCGTGACTTAACTTTGCGCTATGTGATCGTAATTTGCCCTTTTAAATTTATAAATAATTAAAAGTGGCATAATTAGATGCATAAATGTAATTATTATTTTAACTAATAACAAAAATATAGTAAATTAGTTTAAAAGGTTCAACTTTTGGATTTAATCACTTTATTTTAACCCATTGTGGAATTTGTTCTATAAAAGATTAGAAGTATCAAATCAAATATTATAACCCTTAAATAGTTGACAAATCAATGTATAAATTGGACCAAATTAATTTAAAATTAATTGTTACTTTTTTTTAGTTTAATCTTAATTAAAACTAATTAAGTAATAGTGAAAACAAGCCTAAAGTCGTACCTGGGCTAATAACCAGGCCCACACCATCTCTACACTACCCATAACGACTCAGCCCAGCCTTACACCCGGTCCAACCCCCGTTACACCCAAAATGACCCCATTTGCCCAAGTGAAATAATCCCAGTCGTTGATCTATTTTGATCAAACGGCTAGGAACTCCCCACCCCTAGATATAAAACTGTTTCAAATCACCCCCCCCCCCCCTCATTCCCCCCTAAGTCTAACACCCCTCCCCACTCATATCTATCCTCTCTCTCTTACCGGCCAGTCCCCACCGTAGTCCCACCGTCCCCCCGCCCTAACTCCGCCGGCCGGAAATCGCCTCTGGCGGCGGAGCATCTCCAATCAACTCCAAAATTATACCAAATGATCCCCATGACCTCCTTGACCACCTCCCATTATCAATTTCCCAAAATAAAAGCAATCAAAACCTTCAAATTTTAGATCTAGGAACCCGAAACCCTAAAATCCTAATTCCGGCCGATTTAAAGACAACCAACGACTCAGACCTTCACGAGTCAATTGCTCTTGACTAGAGCAATTGATTAATGAGGGTTTGACTCGTTTTCAAACCCTGCTGGAGTCCGGCCAAGGTCCGGCATGCCGCCGGAATCCGTTCAGACCCATCCCCATTTAACTAGGTACTACCTTTTCCCCTCTATTTGCTTTAAAAAATTAGTTTAAAATATATATTAGCCCATTTGATTATATACTCTGAATTTAGTTTTTTTTTTTTTTTTTTTTATACTTTTCTGAACCCATTTGGTCTTTAAGTCTAGCATGCTTATCTTGTTTTAGTGTGTTTGGTGTATTTTCTGACTGATGAATTCACGTTCCCTAAAAAATGTGTCTATTCATTTTTTGTTCAAGCATGATTGGAAACGATTAAATTAGGTTCAATCCTAGATTTCTTTCTTTCTTTATTTTTGCTTGCTGACTTTAGTTTAATTATCCTGACGTTTCATGCATCTCTCCCTCATCAATATCAAATACTGGTTTTTGAATTGAATTAAAGGTATATGTGCTTGCATGGCTCGATTATTGTTTTAAGGTCTTACTTGTAGTTTCTGATTTTCTGCTTGTTCCCCTTGTAAATGATTCATGTGTATTAGTCAACTGATTTCAACCCTAGTCTTAATTATGCATATGTAAAGTTAATCCAAAATAGTAATTGCCTAAACTAATTAGTCTAAGGTTCACATGTAACTACCTTAATTAATTACTGATTGTAGTTGTTAAGTTAACCTAATGGTGACTCTTAGGTTATATTTTCACCTATAACCATCCTAAACAAACTGCCTTTAGTCATTCATTCCTCACAAACAAGCTTGGATTAATTACTGATTTAATTAACTCATCATGAGCTATTAAGTAACTATATGTAAGTCAGTTAAATTTCTGTTCTGAGTAATGGAAGGAGTAATTATACTTGACTAGTTAAGCTTAAATTGGCAACTAAGATAAGTCATCGACTAAGTCTAAGGACCCAAACTAACTAATCTAAATTTATTATTATCTAACCTCACCTCTTAAAGAAGATTAGGCTCCTAACCTCATCAAAAGTTTAGTTACTAACATAATCAACTAAGTCCTGATTTCTAATCTCTTTATATAAGTCATAGAACAATTAATCAGTCACATAAGTTAGTTAATAACCCAAGCCCAAATCAAAGTTAATCACTCAGTTAAGCTAGTTAACTATAATTGCTAGATAAGCACTTTTGAAATTATTTAAACCAATCAATTCAATTAACTACTCTTTTTTCTTTTTCAAATGATTAGTCAATTCAAGTAAATTAATTAGGCAATAAGGAAGTAGTCATACTTAATTAGTAGACCTAACCAAAGGCAAAATAATTTAGCTAACAACTTAGTTGACCTATGTCTTAGGTAACTAGTTAAGACCAATTAACTAAGTCTAAGAACAAATAATTCACCTAAGCTTAATTTTTAGTTAATGATGAATCAATTTCAGTTTCTTTACCCCATTAGTTAACCCAAGTTAATAAATAACCTTGATTAACCCTAAAGGGTAATCCTAAGGGTAATTCTAGGAACCTAGAGGGGTAATTTAGTACTTTAGTTGAGGGAATCTTTGGTGTAACAAACCAAGAACCTTCTAGAACTAGGAAATCAGATTTTTGGGGGTAGAATAGTAATTGTAAAGGCTGGAATCTTCTAGAATGAGGGAAGTTGTCCCAAAGGATAAGGATGGACAGCTGTACCTGTACTATTTCAGCCTATTAGATAAGGTATATTCCAAAAAAGATGCTACCCTAAATTTCCCTATAAATAGACTAGGATAAACAGATTTTGAGGAGGCTCCAGACACCTATTTTGACATATGAAAATACACCTCTACACATCGAAAAGAGGCTCTTAAGATCTAAAATTACATTGGTTCTTACCGTGAAAAAGAGAAACAAATATACTGCAGAATGAGTGCAAAAATAGTTTAAAAGTTTGGTTTTCCTGTAGCTGTGGTTTTTCTTTCCGGAAGAACTGGTTTTATTGTTGACTTTTTGGTATTCAAGTGGTCATTCTCTCGTTTTTCTTACTACTTGGTGTAGCTGCTGATTTCCTGTTACTGAGCTTCAATTTCCAGTTTTCTTTGACCTTTATTTGGTCGTAGATCTTTTCTTGCTATTTTTCACTTTTTAAGGTATGTAACATTATGTCCTTAAATGAAATTTTTGACTGAAATTTTGTGTTTAAGACTTGTGTTTCTTTTGGCTCAACTTTGATGCTAGAACCATGAACTTAGGGTTGTTCAATAATAAAAAACTAGATGCTAGTATTCTCCTAAATACCTGTTGAATTTAGCCATGAAACCTGAAACCTGTTGCTGTGTGTGTGCTTAATTTGTTGATATACGCATTTGCTGAATAAGTAGGTCTACATGATTTGAAACGATGTTAGAAGTTCATTTTTAATGGTAGCACTAAAGGAAATGAATCTGACCCCTTTATGGTTAGATTCGCTCCCTGATGATGCATAAATTTGTTTTGTTTGTTTGAGAAAAAGTGGTAAAGGTGCAGGTGTGGGATCCTTTGAACTAGAGGCATCAGTGGACTCAACAGTGTCAAATTAAAGTGACAAAAGTTAGGATATCCATTTAGGGTGAATTTATGGATAAAAACTGTATTTTCTTTTGTATTTCATTTGTAAAACGGATGTAGGGACAACTTTCCCTTTTTAGCTATAATTTAAGTCTATTAATTATAGAACTACATCAGTTTATTCAAACTTCAGATTTCAGTTGTAAAATGTGGACTGGACATTATTAAATTGATATTTAGCTCTCTTTTTTTTACCGATTTGTAATTTCTCTAAAGTTGGGCCAGACCCATAAGAGGGCCCAAGAAGCTTAATTGGGGCTTTACTCTCTACGTCATTGGGCTTGGGGGTAAAGCCCAAATTTTTAATGTTATAGTTCAGTCTAAAAATTAGCTTAATCCAGCTTAGTAAAACTCTGGTCCGTCTTTGCTCAACAGTCCCAGTATCATTGATTTTCTTTGTTGTATAACTAAATTTATTAATCAAGCATTTTATTAATTTTAGAAGGCGTTTGTCTATGTATTGTGACAGTATGATAATAGACCCCTATGCATGAATCATAAAACTAGACAACATGTATTTGTTTTCCTTTTTTCCTGAAAATTAACAAAAACTACCCGACTTAGTGTTATAATCCGAAAAACACAGCAGAAATACTAAATGTGCAAGTTTGCTTGTAAGTTTTTCTCTCACTGTCCTTTTAAAATCATAGTTAAAAATAGTTTCAAATAGATCAATGATACCATGTTGGTGCTTTCAATTCTCTTATTTAGTATGAATTGCATAATTCATCTTTTCACAAATAGCAAAAACTAGGATTGGCCAAAAGGGTTAAAATAACTATCGGGGCTAAAACATGGCCATAGCCAAAATATTTGATCTTTAGATAGTAAATCTAATACTATATAGCCTTGTACATATCCTATAGGCTAAGAGCATCTTTCCTTGGTTTAAAATGGAAAAATCTAGTAAGTGATCAAATATTGCCTCAAATAAATATCCTTCAAAAAAGTCACAATAACCTACACTCGGGCGTGGCAACTCGTACCCCCGACTCTCACTTCAAACATTAATAAAATCATACGTATCAATCACTGGTGCATTTCATGTTACGTGATTGAAATGTGTTAAAAAGCAACAAGTGCACGCCATCGTGACTTGTCCCAAGATAAATCCATAAATGTCAAAAGCGGCTAAAAATTAAAAAAGGCTAAATGATGTGATGAGCCAAAAGGTCATCTTATGTTAATTTAGCTAAATTTGTGTTCTGAGGCACCAAAATCCTCCGTTAATCATACCTCGATATGCATGCGTAGCCCAGGCGTGTAGCCGAGAAGCTTTTATCTGAAAACTTGATGAAAAATGGAAATTATAGTATTAATTGAATACAGTTGACTTTGGTCAATATTTTTGGTAAACGGACCTGGACCCGTGATTTGATGGTCCCGGAGGGTCCGTATGAAAATATGGGACTTGGGCATATGCCCGAAATCGAATTCCGAAGTCCCAAGCCCGAGAAATATATTTTTAAAGAAAATTGTTTTCTGAAAAATAAAGGTTTTTGAAAATGAATATTCATGTGAAAAACGTGTTATCGGGCCCGTATTATTGTTCCGGAGCCTGGAACAGGTTTATATGTTATGTGAGCTATCTGTGAAATTTGGTGAGAAACGGACTTGATTTGACGTGTTTCGGATAAAAAACGGGAAATTGAGAGTTAATGAAGTTTTGAGAAAAATTATATTGAAATAAGGATTTCCTTAAATTTTAAATTTGGTTTGGAACGTGATTTTATGTTATCGAGGTCCGAAAGTGATTTCGAGACCGCGAATAGTTCCGTTATGTCATTTATAACTTGCCTGCAAAATTTGATATTATTCCGAGTGGTATAGGTCGGTCCGACGCATTTTTTATTGAAATCAAGAACTTGAAGTTTCTTAAGTTATGGTTTTAGGGGTTTTGGGGGTGATTTTGAGATTTAGCATTGTTTTGGGTGTTCCAGAGGCTCGAGCGAATCCGTATTATGATTTAGGACTTGTTGGTATATTTGGACGGGGGCTCGGGTGGGCCCAAGTGCCACCCGGACACCCAACGGGGCTAAAAACCAGCTAAAATAGTCGTTGGTGTAGCTGTTGCTGGTGTGACCGCAAGTGTGGTTGCTCAGTCGCAAGTGCGGGACCGCTCATGCGGTCCCAAGCATCGCAGGTGCGACCCCAGGTGAGGTCCCCCATTCTCGCAGGTGCGGAAAAAGGTCCGCATGTGCAGTAATCCCTCTGTAGGTGCGACCCCAGCCCCTCTTTCCCAGTTCCGTAGGTGTTAGACCGCAGGTGCGGTCCTCGAGCTGCAGGTGCGGAATCCCTGTAGGACAGGCAGTGCATAATCTTTAAAATATGGGATTTTTCCTATTTTCACCCTTCTCTTCTTCCTCAACGCCCCATTGACGATTCCCAAGCTAGTTTTCCTCCATAACCATTTGGGTATGTGACTCTAACACTAATTCCTTCCATTCCTCTTCATTAATCACAAGAACCTAGACTAAAATCAGGAAAACAAGGTAGAAATTAAGGGTTTTTGGGTAGAGTTAGGGCTTATGGGATTTTGGGTAATTCAACCTCAATTTTGGGTCGGATTTCAAAAAAAATCATATATTTGAACTCGTAGGGGAATGGGTGATCAGGTTTTGGTCCGAGCCTCGTGTTTGGACCAAGCAGGCCCAGGGTCAAATTTTTGAAATTTTGGAAGAATGCTAGGAATTGTATATTTCGGCTAAGGGATTGTATTAATGAGTCATTATTAATGTTATTAAGTTAATTATGTTTAGATATCATTTTTCGGAGTTGAATTCCAAAGGAAAGGCGGTGTTAGAGGCTTGAATTGCTATTTTTTGACCCGAGGTAAGTGTCTTGCCTAGCTTTGATGAGGGAATAGGTATTGTATGCTATGTGCTAAGTGTTTATCATGTTCAATGCATAGGTGAGGTGACGAGTACCTATGCATTGTGTGTCAAGCATGCCCGTGAGTCCATTTTTGATGAAATTCTTATTATTACTTCCATATTCAGTGTATTATGAAATTCTCTACTTGGAAGTTGATTGTTGTTGAAATACCTTGTTGATGAACTTGCGATGTAATGGTTCTATTGAGAACCCAACTATAAAGGATATACGTGAAAAGGTTGGTTATAGCTGAGACCCTTGTCGGGAAATTGTTATGATATTGACCGAGATATTCCCCTTGTCTGGTGTTTATGATCTGTATTTCCACTATGCTGCATTCATTGCCATTTAATATTGTCATTTTTATGTTGAGGAAGAGTGTAAAGCATGAAGGGTGATGCCGTGCAATGATTTACATTGATTACATCATAAAATGCATAGTGAGGGAGAGAGTAAAAGCACGAAGGTTGATGTCGTGCCATGATTCACATTGATTAAAAGCACGAAGGTTGATGCCGTGTCATGGTCTGTATTGCCTCACATTATACATTGCATTGTGAGGAAGATAGTAAAAGCACGAAGGGTGATGTCGTGCCATGATTTATATTATCTTATATCATACATCGCATTGTGAGAAAGAGAGTAAAAGCACGAAGGGTGATGTTGTGCCATTACATACATTGCTCGTATTTATACTTGTTACGTTAGTGTTCTTGTTAATTTTCTCTTTTGCTCTCTCCTATGTGTTAATTAATTGTTCTTATCTCTCACTTGTCACCCCATTAACTGCTCCCGTATCCCATACTTATCTGTCTATTCCTGCATTTGTCTGTGATATATCTTGAGGAACTGTACAGGTAGATTATCGTTGTCAAGTCTAGCCTTGTCACTACTTCGGCCGAGGTTAGGCTCGGCACTTACTCAGTACATGGGGTCGGTTGTACTAATGCTACACCTGCACTTCTTTATGTTGAGCAGATCCCGCAGCCGGATCCAGTGGACAACGTTAGAGGGAGTATCCTTCAGTCCACCTCGGAGATTGCAAGGTAGACCCGCAGACGTTCGTGGGCCTTGACGTCTCCTTTATCCCTTTTTCTTCCTTCCTATATTTTTCATTTATTTCCAAAGACAGTTGTATAAATTTATTTCCAAAGACGTTCGTGGGCGATTGCAGCCTCGTATTTTCCCTTCTGTATCTTCCTGTTGCACTTTACTTTTACAGACTATGTTGTCTATTCTCGCATCTTGACATTCTTATGCTATAGTAGCTCGTGATTGAGTGACACTAGATCCGGGGTTGTAGAACTTGAACTTTGGTTTCACATATTGTTTAAAACTTCAGATTTGTTATTATTATTATCCACAAACTTGTTAAAAATGATATATTATTGGTAAGTGTTTATAGCTTAGATAAAATTGGTGGCTTGCCTGGTTCCACGACAGGCTTCATCACGACTCCGTAATTGGGTCGTGACATGGCGGATTTCATGATGAAGAAGAACAATGGCACTCTTATACCAATGATCTTAGCCGAGATTTATCGTTCCCTGACAATTTGCCAGTCAGGGGGAAAGTTCTTTGAAGGGTGCAATCTGCTCCTACGGGTTCGGATGATCGAGCACCTCTGTCACTGCCCAGGTTACATGAACTATGGCTTAACCGACTTGAATTGTATCGATGAACACAGTACTCGGGTAGAGGGCCACAAATTTCCTAAGGGCACGGAGGCCTGACACTCACATTTGAGTTCATTGACCGTCGACCAAATCGAGTAGACTTTCGGATGGCTCCCTATCGGTGAGGTTATCAACATGTCCGCTGAAGTGTGCTATATTTTGTTAATGGGTCTGCGGAGTATCCAGCCATATGCCCCACATCGGGTCTTACGGCAGTTGGGTAGAAAACAAGGCATTACACATGATGAGGACCTAAGCCAACAAGACATTGAGTTGTGTCCGAGAGCTACATTTCCGGAAAACAGGGTCCGCCAGATTTGGAACCAATGCATATTTTTAGAGCCTCAGACTTGGGTAAGAAAGTTATCTCAAGGGGAAGTAGAGCCAGCCTACATTTATTGGTATGGTAGAAGAGGCCGAGAGCACCAAGAACCGGAGCGACCTGCGAAAATACCTCACGTGCAGCATTTTACTGACAAGACACAAGAACACTGAGGTTGGCTAGAAAAGGAAAACAACTATCGGGCTACAATAAGTAAACTGGAGGCCTAGATCCGGGAGCTCAAATTTGAAAACACTTTACAAACTGCTGCAGCCGAAGGGGAAAGAAACAGGATGAACAAAGAAAATGAAGCCCTCAGAGCTCAAATCTAGAAAATGAGGATAGCCATTGAAAACCCCGAAAGAAGTAAAGGCCGACGAAATACTTGTCACTAGTCTCAGGCAAAAGTTGTGTAGCTATGGTGACGACATGGACAAAGCCGAGGAAGATTTGACCCGATTTCGAGCAAAGTTGGCAAAGAATGCAGAAGAAAGGGCAGAATTCGTGGAAAAATTGAAGAGACAACATGACCAAGAAGTTCTAGGTTTGAAAGATAGAATGGCCACTTTTGAAAACGAGATGGCCAAACAAGCAAAGAGGTTTAAGGCAGCAAGGGAACAGTGCTATGACTTGATAGCCCAATTGGAAGAAGAATTGCGACAATGGCAAGAGCAGACTCACAAAGACGCCCAGACTTTAGAGGAAAGATCTCAGCAGATCGGGCGTCTACATCAAGAGAAAGGTATCATCAGGCAAAGGGTCCGTGAGATAGCTGATTACATTGTCACCAAGTGCCAGGAATGCGAAGACATGACTCGGACCACCTTTTTCTCAGCGATTATGATCTTTGTCCACAAGATAATGGACGACCTCTACCGCCTCCAGTAAGATATAGCACGCAGACCCGTGGGATGGCCGAATGATGCCCCACGGGTCCCTGAAGCAATGGAAGCACTGATGTATTTTTGATATACCTCGAGTCTGTCTTTTATTTTCCTGTTGTAGTCCATTCTAAGTCCATTGTAATTTTTACATTTCCAAGAAAACATGTCTTTATCCTTTTGTAGTTTTTTTTAAAATTTCAAAAGAAGTGTACTGAAGTTTCTTATGAAGTTGAAAGTATTTTATCTAATGAAGAAATGTTTATTTCCTTCAGATTTATCTCTTGAACTACGTAATGATCTGATTCACGCGGCGCCGTGATACGTAGGCAATCCACATAGGATTCTATCATAATAGAGCAAAAAATAATATAACGAAAGAAAGAAAAGAGTGATAAAATGATNACGTATGTGATAAATGTTTCAACCTAATGTTTTGTTGGTTCACTCTAAAAGGTGTTTTTCTAAGGTAGTTGGTTTTTGCGGTAATCTGGCTTCCTATCCTTACTTCACTAGATCAAAAGGAAGCATAGAAATGACATCCGAAGGTCACTTATCAATCGTCAACTCTTAAGTGGAGGACCCAAATCCAGTCATCCCATCGTCTGAGTCAGCCACAGCTGAAGAGAACAGGATCCTGCGTTGCCGCATGCTGGAAATATGGGACGCATCGTCCAATGGTAGGGAACCGCCCAGTTCCATCCCGGGTTTCCCCGAGATAATCCACAGGACAGGCGAAACTTCTAACATCCCTATAAGTTACCCGGCCACACCACTCGGATACCCAACTATGTCGGCCTATTTTGTCGGAAGGCCTTCTGAGGTTCGGCCCCAGGTCCTATTTTCCGGTGCATCTTCCAACATATTCACCGCACCACCAAGCTCCGCCATGGCTCCACCAACTATCACCGGGCCAAGCTTTGAGCCACCGACATTTACATTCCAAACACCATCATTTCTGGGTACCACTCATGTCACTCCCGATTCATACCCCCAACAACTGTAGTGTGAAGTTACTTTGGGACGAGATAAGAAAAGCCCCGAGCATGAAGAAATGGTTCGGAAAATGAAGAGTATCGAGCAGAGACTCAAGAACATAGATGGGCTCAGCGGGCAGAAAAGAATCTCCTATGCCGATTTGTGCATGTTCCCGCACGTCCATTTGCCTCTCGGGTTTAAAACCCCTAAGTTCGAAAAATATGACGGACATGGGGACCCCATAGTTCATCTGAAAATGTATTGCAACCAACTCCGAGAAGCAGGTGGGAAAGAGGAACTTCTCATGGCATATTTCGGAGAGAGTTTAACAGGGATTGCATCAGAATAGTACATGGACCAGGATATATCCCAGTGGCATGTATGGGATGACCTAGCCCGGTACTTTGTTCGACAATTCCAATACAACGTGGATATCGCTCCCGATAGAAACTCTCTATCCAACCTTAAAAAGAAGTCATCGAAAAGTTTCAGAGGGTACGTTATTAAGTGGCGCGAGTAGGCGTCGAGGGTCAAACCTCCGATGAGGTCGAAATGGTCAGTGTTTTTCTGCAAGCACAAGAGGCAAACCATTTGCATAAGCAATCAAATATGGAGAAATGGTTGAGAATGGTTTAAAGACCGGTCGTATTCTGAGCCAAATAGGCCATAAGAGCAACCTCACAGGCCATCCAAAATGGATCCGGGAGTGCAGCCAACAGAAATAAGAAAGAAGAACGGGCCATGATGGTTTCCGATTTCAGGAGTTCTCGGCAATACTCAGGTCCATTCCTCAAAACTTCCCAACACTACTATCCTCACCAAAACGTGGCTTATATTACATTCCATTTTCCCTATGCGGTGATGAACGCTCAGCCGCATCTCAGGCCATAACAACAATACAACCATAACAGAGCTCCACCACCAAGAAATAACCATCCTCCCCCAGCTCCATATAATCCACGCCCTCCTCAAAAAACTACCCGTACAATGCTTACCCCCGTGAGCCACCAAGGAGACTTAATTTCACTCTTATCGGTGAGCCATATTCAAGTATTTTCCAAAAGTTGGTCCAGATGGGGCTTCTGCAGCCCGTACCTCCGACCAGGCAAAACCCAGCATCAGTGTCATACAAACCTGGAACCAATTGTGCCTACCATTCCGGAGCAGAGGGGCACGACACGGAGGATTGCTGGACTCTCAAGCGGGCTGTGGAGAATCTTATAGAGCAAAATAAGGTAGTGTTAAGGGATGAAGAAGCTCCCAACGTGACTAACAATCCATTGCCCGCCCATAACAATGGTCCTGTTATCGGCATGATCTGCGAGGACCAAGATTTTGATCCAGCTTTGAAGGCTATCATCCCATCGCAGACGCGGAGAAAAAGCCCAAGGTGGCACCCAAGCCGGTCCAGGAAACGAAGAAAAGTAAACCCATCCCTTGGGACGCGGGGAAGGCTGAAATCAAGAAAAAAAAGGGACCCTCTAAAGACGATGTTCTATACGTCCCCAGAGCACCCAAGAAGGAAAAAGGCGTGTTAAGTCCTCCCAGAAGGCTACAATTCAAAAGAGCCATGATAAACAGCCCGACAATGTATGTACCAAAGGGGACGTACGTGGCGCGGGGGCAAATAATTTCACCAAGGCTGAATAAACCCGTGGTTATTAGCCGCGCGTCGCAAATGCCTGTGAAGGATACTACTGCCGTCCCTTGGAACTACAACAAGACGGTAGTAACATACAAAGGGAAAGAGATCACAAGGGAAGCAACTGAAGCAAACTCCTCTGAAAAATACCTCAATCTGAAAGAGTTGCCCAAAAACAAGCAGAAACGGTTCCCTCTTAAAAGACCTATCACCGCCGAAGAGGCTGAAGAGTTCTTAAAGAAGATGAACATGATTGAATACGCCACAATTGAAGAACTCAGGAAAACTCCTGATCAAGTATCACTCTTATCTTTGTTGATGGGCTCAAATGAGCATCAAAAAATACTTTTGAAAACGCTGAATGAAGCGTATGTTCCGGCGGAGAACTTAGTCGAGCAATTAGAAAGAATGGTCGAGCGTTTCATTGAAATAAACAAAATTTCTTTTAGCCAGAATGATCTACCTCTCGAGGGAGCCGCTCACAACAAAGCCTTACACTTAACAGTTAAAAGTGAGGGATATTATGTGAAGAGAGTTATGCTTGATGGAGGTTCCGGGGTAGATATTTGCCCTTTATCAACACTACAAGGAATGGGAGTCGGAATTGAGAGAATCAGGACGAATAACGTCTGTGTCCGTGCCTTCGATGGAATCAAAAGGGACACCATTGGCGAAATAGACATAGTCATGGCAATCGGCCCTGTGGAGTTTATGGTAACCTTCCAAATCTTGGATATGGATACCTCATATAACTTCCTGCTAGGAAGACCATGGATTCACGCCGCCGGGGCAGTGCCATCTACTCTCCACCAGATGGTCAAGTTTGAGCATGAAAATCTAGAGATAGTGGTCCATGGGGAGGACGAGCAGTCAATATACAGAGACCCCTCGGTCCCCTGTCTGGAATCCAGAGAAGAAAGTGAGCATATTGTCTATCAGGCGTTCGAAATTGTGCTTGCCGATCAGCACGAAAAAGGTACTTAGTGCCCGCAGCGTTGTCTATCAAATACGTCAATCGTGGTCATTACCGACATGATTAGACATGGATACAAACCCGGAAAGGGGCTTAAGATAGCCGTATAGGGTATCACTGAACCGATCTCTCTACCTGTTGCTGAAAAATTCTTCGGCATAGGTTTCCAGGCCACAGAAGCCGATGTGGAATGGGCCAACGCTCGAAAGAAAGATTGTTGGGACTTGCCTCAACCAGTTCCCCACATTACTGAAACTTTCATCGAACAACAATATGTCGAAGAACAAGAAGAGGCCTTTACGGCCGAAGAAATTGAAGGAATCTATGAGGCCATGAAGTAGATGTTATATGAAACTAATATGGTTCAGTTGGGAGAAGGCTTAAGCACCGCCGAGGTGCAATACATGGGCCCAAACGCCAAATTGCAGAACTGGAGGGCTACTCCATTCCTCGTAAGGCGGGAGTCCCGGTAGTTCAGTTTTGCCATCTTTCCTGCACTATGAGTTATTTGAGGGTGTAACTCAAGTTTTTTTTAATCTACTGCCTTTTGAATTCCGATGTAAACCCTTCTATGTTCAAATTCAATGAAATAAAATTAAAATTTCATAGTCTATTATTCTTTCTGATTTTTGCTTTTTTTCTTCTTATTTTTAGTCCTAATAATGCGGCCTTAAATAACATGACATGCTTGCGGACTTCATGCTCTGTTCTTAATACGCTGTCTAACCTCGAAATAATGAATGAAGAACCTCGAAATAATGAATGAAGAACCGGAATATGATGAAGAAGAGGCTTTTAGGGAAATAAACCGAGAATTAGAACAATTCAAGAACAAGCCTAAGCCAAACTTAAACGAAACAGAACCCATCAATTTGGGTAATGCAGAAGAGGTTCGAGAAATCATGATAAGTGTCCACACTGATGAAAGAACTAGGGACGCTTTGATTCAACTTCTATTTGAATTCAAAGACGTGTTTGCTTGGTCCTATAACGACATGCCCGGACTGAGTGTGGATTTGGTGGTACATAAATTCCCGACCGAAAAAGGACGGAAAGGTCAGAGTATGTGTCTACTACCGAGATTTGAATAAAGCAAGCCCTAAAGATAACTTTCCACTACCAAACATACATATCCTGGTTGACAATTGTGCCAAACATGAGGTACAGTCTTTCGTGGATTGCTATGCTGGATACCACCAGGTATTGATGGATGAAGAAGATGCAGAAAAGACAGCCTTCACTACACCCTGGGGCACCTACTGTTACCGAGTCATGCCATTCGGTCTAAAGAACGCTGGGGCAACATATATGAGGGCCATGCCCGCCATTTTCCACGACCTGATGCATCAAGAGATTGAGGTATACGGGGATGATGTGATTATTAAATCCAGGACGCAAGATGACCATGTCCAGCATTTGAGGAAATTCTTCGAACGCCTGTGTAGGTATGATCTGAAACTAAACCCGGCCAAGTGTTCCTTCGGAGTTCCGTCTGGGAAATTACTGGGGTTTATTGTCAGCCGACGGGGCATCGAGCTGGACCTGACAAAGATAAAATCTATTCGGGATCTCCCACCTCCAAGAACCAAGAAGGAGGTCATGAGTCTGCTGGGTAGGTTGAATTACATCAGCAGATTCATCGCTCAGTTGACATCCACTTGTGAGCCTATATTCAAGCTGTTGAAGAAAGATGCAGCCATAAAATGGATAGACAAATACCAGAACCCTTTCGACAAGATCAAAGAATATTTGTCGAACCCGCCGGTGCTAGTCCCACCAGAACCAGGAAGACCTTTGTTCTTATACCTGACGTTGTTAGAAAATTCCTTCGGGCGTGTTCTCGGGCAACATGATGCAACTGGGAAGAAAGAACAAGCCATATACTACTTGAGCAAGAAGTTCACGAGCTACAAAGCCAAGTATACGCTGTTGGAAAGAACTTGTTGCGCTCTAACTTGGGTCGCTCAGAAGCTCCGACATTATTTGTTGGCTTATACCACCTACCTCATCACTAGGATGGATCCATTAAAGTACATATTCCAAAAACCAATGCCCACCGGGAGATTAGCAAAGTGGCAGATTTTGCTCACCGAATTCGACATACTCTATGTCACTCGCACGACAATGAAAGCCCAGGCCTTGGCAGATCACTTGGCAGAAAATCCTATCGATGACGACTACCAACCTCTAAGTACTTACTTCCCAGACGAGGAGGTAAATTCAGTCGAGATAACTTCCGAGGATGCCAACACTTGGAAGATGTTCTTTGACGGAGATGTATTTGCAAAAGGTGTTGGGATTGGGGCAATATTGATTTCACCCACGGGACAAAACTGTCCCGCCACGGCCCGCCTTCGGTTATTCTGTACAAAAAATATTGCCGAATATGAAGCTTGTTTAATGGGTATGAACATGGCTATTAACATGGATATAGAAGAGTTATTGATCATGGGGGATTCAGATTTGATAATCAAAGAGGTTCAGGGAGAATGGGAAACTCGAGACGCTAAGCTCCTTCCTTACAGACAACATGTGGAAGATCTTAGCAAACTATTCAAAGTTGTCGAGTTCAGATATATTCCTCGATGCCACAACGAATTAGCAGATGCGTTGGCTACCTTAGCTGCAATGCTGTCATATTCGGGTAATGTTCACATCGACCCGTTGGAAATTCAAATCAAGGAAAGGCATGGTTATTGCAACACGGTCGAAGTAGAGCCCAATGTCCACCCCTGGTATCATGATATCAAAAGATTCTTGAAAAGAAAAGAATATCCAGAGCAGACCAATGGGGACCAAAAGAGGACCATTCGGAGACTCGCTAGCAGTTTCTTCCTAAGTAGGTAAGTACTGTATACGAGAACTCTCGATCTGAATCTATTAAGATGCGTAAACGCCAAAGAAGCCAACAATATTATGAACGAGGTGCATTCAACAGTATGCGGTCCTCACATGAATGGATACGTCCTCGCAAAGAAGATCTTGCGGGCCGGGTATTATTGGATGACCATGGAGAAAGATTGTTTTAGCTTTGTCCGGAAATGCCATAAGTGTCAAATACACAGCGATTTGATTCGTGCACCACCATCAAAATTTCATCCTATGTCAGCACCCTGGCCGTTTTGTCGCCTAGGGAATGGATGTCATCGGGCCGATCGAGCCAAGGGCCTCAAACGGGCACAGATTTATTTTGGTCGCAATCGAATATTTCACAAAATGGGTCGAGGCAGTCACATTCAAAGTTGTCACCAAGAAAGAAGTGGTGGATTTCGTGCACTCTAATATCATCTGTCGTTTTGGTATCCCAAAGACTATCATTACCGACAATGCCGCAAATCTAAACAGTAACTTGATTAGGGAGGTATATGAACAATTCCAAATCACACACCGCAACTCCACCCCTTACCGGCCCAAATCCAATGGTGCCGTTGAAGCAGCAAAAAAAAATATTAAGAAAATCCTCAAGAAAATGATTCAAACTTCCAGGCAATGGCACGAGAAATTGCCTTTCGCATTACTGGGATATCGCACGACATTGTACACGTCGGTTGGAGCTACTCCTTATTTATTTGTTCGTGGTACTGAAGCCGTGATACCCGCAAAAGTTGAAATTCCATCCGTTCGGATTATTGTCGAAGCAGAAATTGAGGATGATGAATGGGTCAAAACCCGATTGGAGCAATTAAATCTGATTGACAAGAAAAGGATGGTCGCAGTTTGCCACAGGCAGTTGTACCAACAAAGAATGGCCCACGCCTACAACAAGGAAGTGCGGCCTAGGAACTTTGAAGTAGGGCAACTTGTTTTAAGACGTATCCTCCCACAACATGAAGAGGCGAAAGGAAAATTCGCCCCGAATTGGAAAAGTCCATACATCATAAGGAAATTGCTTCCAAAAGGAGCATTGTACTTGGGAGACATCGAAGGAAATGACCCCGAAATGGATGTCAATGCAGAAGCGGTCAAAAGGTATTATGTTTGACCTTTTTCGTGATAACGATACTTATGATCGAAATGATGAAGGCTTTTCATCCATGATACCCCAAACATTATCATTTTTGTAAACCCTTTGAGCCAGTCACTCTTCCTTGACTACCCTCTTTGGAACTTGAAAAAAGAGAGAAAAAAAAAGAGAAAGAAAAATCAAAAGAAAATCAAAAGAAAAACAAACAAAATCATCAAAACAAAAATGAAATGTTTGCCTGAACTACGTCTGACTTGATTCTGAAAGGATACGTAGGCAGCCTCTCCCTGGGGTTTGGTCACACCAAAATAAAAATCCATATTTCCCCAAGAGTTTAAGCTGGGGCGAGTGTTGAGATTTGGCAATGATTCGCCTGAAAGTTCCAAAGTTGTAATTCAATACAAATTCTTTTACCCCAAATCCTATTCAAGTCCTTCCAATCGATCGGCAAAGAAAAGACAGAATGGGAAGATACATCTATCTGGACCTCATACAAGAAGTGAGAGAAATTAAAATGAGAGAGTCTTATCGTTGAAAACCCACACGGGCACCACAAGGCGACAATGAGTAGAGAAATTAAAAATGAGAGAGTCTTGTTAGTGAAAACTCGAAAAGAGCACTACAGGGCGATGGCGAGAAGAGAAATGAGAGAGGTTAGATGGTGAAAACCCAAAAAGGGAACTACTAATCGAAAAGAGGATGATTGGTCACTGATATCGACATGGTCTGGGGAAAGGTTTCTCAACCTCGAGTTATAAGTCGTGACGAATTTATAAGACTCAGATGGTTTATATAGATTAGGCATCCAGTCCAAGACGCATGTCATGTTCATTGAAGTCCGCATGCACTCCAGATAAGTCCTTTCCTTTCTCCGAAGGGGACACCTCTTGTTTAAATTCATTGTCTATTCTGTCATTTATTTTTCTTTTGAATCCCTTTCAGTCTAACTCTGTTCCTAAACTAAGGCAAAGAAAGTATGGCAAGACTGATTTACAGGTCTCTTATTTGACACGGGCTAATATGCAAAAGGCACCCAGCCTCGTCAGGGCATAAAGTTGATCTCGACAGGCCATATTGGCCGATGCTTCAAAGTAAAAAACCCTTGAAAGGAGAAAATCAAATTGAAGCGCCTATAAAGGCGAATGAAGTGAAAGGTTGAGTCCCACGTGGCTAACCCTCTCATCTAGGTTTGAAAACCCGAAATATTCCAAATGCCCTAAAGTTAAAGTTGGAAGAAAAGTCAGAAATGAAAAGCCAATAAAGGCGAAATAAAGTTGAAAAGGTTAAGTCCCGCGACTAACCGTTGCAGTAGAATTTGAAGGGCCAAAACTCCCCCCGATACTCTGGAAACCCAAAAGGAAAGAAAATGAAAGGCCTACAAAGGCAAAACAAAATGTTGGGTCCTACGTGACCGATCGCCATGGTAAAACCTGGAAAGCCAAGGTCCCCGGGATTAGATATGAAACCCAATCCCCAACCAGCAAACAAGCAAATGATTGAGATCTTCGTCAAATGGGCTAAGATCAAGCAGCTTGAAACAATCAAGGCCGCAAAACCAGCAATCGTTTCAAACTAACAAACTGTTCTTTGTTTGAAAATGTGAAACATGTGCAACTCAAAAGCAACCATGCAAAAGCATGTGCAACCAAAAGAAAAGGCGCAGGAGCTAGAAGCAGCTCTGCAACAACAACTCCAAAAGGGAAGTTTTCTCCAAAATCCTTTCCCGCATTCATTCAAAAAACAAAGTGTTAAAAACAGCTCAAATATGAAGTGGTATAGGGTCTCCAGACCCTAGCTATACCTTTTCCGACATGGGAGTACACGCCCCCTAGTAAATGCCAATTACAGGTATACATTCCCTAATTGATGCTTTCTTTTCCATTTAAGGGTATACATTCCCTAATTGATGATTTTCTTTTCTAATTAAGGGTATAGATTCCCTGATTGATGTTTTCTTTTCAAATTAAGGGTATACATTCCCTAATTGATGATTTCCTTTTCAATTAAGGGTATACATTCCTTAATTGATGTTTTCTTATCCAATTAAGGGTATACATTCCCTAATTGCTGCTTTCTTTCCCAATTAAGGGTATACATTCCCTAATTGTTGCTTTCTTGTCCAATTAAGGGTATACATTCCCTAATTACCGCTTTCTTTTCCAATTAAGAGTATACATTCCCTAATTGATTTCCTTTTCCCGACATAGGGTGCAGTCGCTCCCTAGTCGATGCCAATTAAGGGTATACATTCCCTAATTGTTGCTTTCCTTTCCAATTAAGGGTATACATTCCCTAATTGATGTTTTCCTTTCCAATTAAGGGTATACATTTTTCACGAACCCCAAATCCTAACAGGCCGTGATGGCGCCTATCGTGGAACTAGGCTAGCCAACCATTAATTTACTACGCATTCGTTTGATTATAACAGTTCACAATATAACAATAAACAATAGTCATAATAGGGAAATAAATTATATAAGTCTAGTCATGAGCATCTAAGAATGAATAATCATAACTCTGCTAAAACTATAATATATGTCTCTGAATCAAGTGCTAAAAATGTAATAAGGAAGGGAAGTGGAGAAGATGTGGACGCTGGACAGCTACCTCGAAAACCCGTGAAATCTGCTAACGAACAAGTAAAACTGCTACTGCTCCAGACCGTCACCTGAATCTGTGCACAGAGGCACAGGGAGTCTTTATGAGTACGCCAACTCAGTAGTAATGAAAAAAAATCACAGTCTGAGAAATATAAAGCACACAAACAGATACACCATTTCACAACAACCAGAAAAACATCAAGTCACCAAGTAGTATTCAACAATTTTATAAGTTCAAAAACCAGTTCCAAAATCCTTTGAAAATAAGTAAATATCAATATATCTCGGTGAAATCCTCAGTAAAACTCAGTTTGAAAATGAAATAAATCATAGTTCGAAAACATAGTAAAATAATCATGAAACTACCCCTCAGGCCAAAATCGTTTCTCGAAACAAATACCCTCAGGGGGTGTGTACAGACTCAATCGATACAGGCGCTCACTGGGGGTGTGTACAGACTCCGGAGGGGCTCCTACAGCCCAAGCGCTATAATAACATAAGGCCTGGAAGCCTTCTCATCTCTCTCATAAGGCCTAGAAGCCTCCTCACATCACTCATAAGGCCTGGAAGCCTCCTCACATCACTCATAAGGCCTGAAAGCCTCTTCACATCACTCACAATGCGTGGAAGCCTCCTCACATCACTCAGTCACACACTCTCAATTTTCCCTTAGGCCATAAACATACCGTGTTCTCGACCCAAAACAGTATTTCATTTTTCAATTAATAGTATCAAAATACTCCGAGTGTCAAAACAATTTATCAGGAAAAGACTGAGTGTAATTCACAACATATCAAGTGAGGAAACATAGTAAAACAGTCCCCCAAGGGATAAAGAGGTCGGCACTAGGCCCCAAACACGGCTTACAACCCAAAACATATCATAATATATAAATACTAATTAAGCAAAGGCTTAAAAATCGGTTTCGCAACTCAATAGTTGCCTAAGTAGGAAAGATGTTCTATAGTTTCCACCTTTTCATCTCAAAACCCGTGAAGGGTGCATAGTTCGGGGTTTCATACCCTCAGGACAAGATTTTAAGACATTACATACCTCCAACTAGCCCGGAATTATTCTGCAATGCGCTTGCCTCTCGAATCAACCTCCGAAGGCTCCAAATATACCAAGTTCAGATTTTTATCATCAATATATTCTTAAGGAACAATTTCCAATTGAAAAATACCGAAATTAACCCAAAAATCCAAAACCGGTCAAAACCCGCCCCCCCTCCCCCCTTCCTGCATCCCGAAACTCAGAAATTTTTATGGAAACGTGTTCTTCCTCCTCTCAGGAGTCCGTACATAAAAAGACCACCAAAATCGGAGTTCGTTTGACCCCTCAAATCGACCCCTAAACGTCTCATAATCTCAAGCCCTAAAACCCATTTTTTCTACTGATTTTCCATGAATTTACACTGGTTTTATGCTCTATAATCACCCATAATCGAGTTTTAATGACAATAACACTTACCTCTATGAAGAACAAGAATTTCCCTCTTCAAAATCGCCCCCAAGAGCTCTTTTCCGTACAACAATGGTGTAAAAAGGGGTTTAGGTCGCGGAGGAAATATTTAACTATGCCCAGTTATTTTACTCTCCGCGATCGCGGTCAAAGCCCGCGATCACATTCACAAAGTTTCCCCAGACTCTGCGATCACAGCACTGTGCACGCGATCGCATCGCCTTGGGCTCCCCCTACTCTGCGATCGCACTTCTACCCCCGCGATCGCACAGAGTAATTTGTGCCTGCCCAAAATAACTCACCGCAATCGCATAACTTCCCCCGCGATCGCAGTGAATAAAATTGTTGTGCAAAAACCAGAAACCAACAGTGTTTTTAAGTCCAAATGAGTTCGTTAATCACCCGAAATCAATCACGAGCCCCTCGGGACCCCAACCAATTATACCAACACATCACATATGATCATTCAAACTTATTTTCACTCTCAAAACACTAAAACTAACATCAAAGCACCAAATTCACAACGAATTCAAGCCTAAGAATTTTGATATTTCTAAAATCCACCAATGATGCCGAAACTATCCAAATCAACTCCGATTGACCTGAAATTTTGCAGTCAAGTCCAAAATAACATTACAAACCTGTTCCAACTGTCGAAATTCCATTTCGACCCCGATAGCTTATTTTACACTGCCGACCGGAAATCGCCAAAACTAACTTTCGCCAATTCAGGCTTAATTCAACACCAGACATCACAAAATTGTTCTGAACACACTCCTAACTCCCAAATCACCTAATGAAGCTATCCGAGCCATAAAATTTGCATTCCGAGGTTGTTTACCAATAAGTCAACTCTCAGTTGACTTTTTCCCATTTTAAGGTTATTTTTAAAGGCTAATTGACGGAACTCTCACTACAACCAATCGATTTCAAGACTATCAACTCTAATACATCAAATACAGTATACCCAATCTATAACATGTCAATAACAATAATTATAATGCAGGTCTTACGTAACGACGGGCCGGGTCGTTACAACATTCCCTAATTGATGTTTTATTTTTCCAATTAAGGGTATACATTCCCTAATTGATGCTTTCTTTTCCAATTAAGGTTATACATTCCCTAATTGCCGCTTTCTTTTCCAATTAAGGGTATACATTCCCTAATTGATTTCCTTATCCCGACATAGGGTGCATGTGCTCCCTGGTCGATGCCAATTAAGGGTATACATTCCCTAATTGATGATTTCCTTTTCAATTAAGGGAATACACTCCCTAATTGATATTTTCTTTTCCAATTAAGGGCATACATTCCCTAATTATTGTTTTTCTTTTCCAATTAAGGGTATACGTTCCCTAATTGATTTCTTTTCCAGCAGTGGGTATACAATCCCTAGTTGATTTCATTTTGCCACCCCTAGTGAATTTTACTTTGAGATATAGGGTATCCACTCCTTAACCTGCAATACATCCGGATGCACTGCTCCCAGCTTTTCACCGCTTTCAATAACAAAATAGTGTAGATTTCCTTACAATAACTCATGAAATTCTCCTAATAAAAACTGGGGCAGAAAATTTCGTTCGTTTGTTTTGATTTTGTGCAGATTACATTTTTTAGGACATTGGAACTCGAGGCGACCGAAAGAAGAAGTTTCGATCCAAAACAATAAAACCAAAGGGGAAAGAGAAGATTGAACCCAAAAGTGCAGAAACGGGAAATAGATGGACTATTCAGGACGAGATTGAAGTCATCCGTTCGGTATATCCTGCCTTGATCCGAGAAACGACAAGACGAAACCACCACTTGCGGCTAACAAGTATCAAGATTCAGGTCAGAGCCAGCAAAAGATACAAACTCGAGACCAAGTCTTATATAGGAATCTTGTAACTTAGCAGTTGATAGGCTTAGTTAGTCTTTCATTTTGTACTTGGGTGTAATAAGGAGATCAGCAGCAGCAACCGCAGTGAAACCACAGTTACTCGGTAGTCCCAGCTACCAAAACTTCTAGAACTACACTGACCTGATTCCTTTATAGCCAAGGATATGTAGGCAACCTTTGAAGCAATGTTCGGTCAAATCTTTCTAAAAACGCTTCACAATGGAGCATATGAACGGGTAAAGTCATTCATGACTGCTCACTTTGTCTTTACCCGAAAACTCTTCGCGTCTTCAAGTTAAGAGGGGCATCTGTGAGCGCGTGAATTTTACCCGCCATATAATCCTACACATAATTCAATAAAATTATTTAGTTTTACGATTTTTATTGAATTTAAATGTTATTCGTGACTTAACTTTGCGCTATGTGATCGTAATTTGCCCTTTTAAATTTATAAATTATTGAAAGTGGCATAATTAGATGCATAAATGTAATTATTAGTTTAACTAATAACAAAAATATAGTAAATTAGTTTAAAATGTTCAACTTTTGGATTTAATCACTTTATTTTAACCCAATGTGGAATTTGTTCTATAAAAGATTAGAAGTATCAAATCAAATATTATAACCCTTAAATAGTTGACCAATCAATGTATAAATTGGACCAAATTAATTTAAAATTAATTGTTACTTTTTTTTAGTTTAATCTTAATTAAAACTAATTAAGTAATAGTGAAAACAAGCCTAAAGTCGTACCTGGGCTAATACCCAGGCCCAAACTATCTCTACACTACCCATAACAACCCAGCCCAGCCTTACACCCGATACAGCCCCCGTTACACCCAAAACGACCTTGTTTGCCCAAGTGAAATAATCACAGCCGTTGATCTATTTTGATCAAACAGCTAGGAACTCCCCACCCCCTAGATATAAAACTGTTTCAAATCACCACGCCCCCTCATTTCCCCCTAAGTCTAACACCCCTCCCCACTCATCTCTATCCTCTCTCTCGCAGCGGCCAGTCCCCACCGTAGTCCCACCATCCCCCCGCCCTAACTCCGCCGGCCGGAAATCACCTCTGGCAGCAGAGCTTCTCCAATCAACTCCAAAATTATACCAGATAATCCCCAGGACCTCCTCGACCACCTCCCACTATCAATTTCGCAAAAAAATAAAACAATCAAAACCTTCAAATTTTAGATCTAGGACTCTGAAACCCTTAAATCCTCATTCCGACAGATTTAAAGACAACCAACGGCTCAGACCTTCACGAGTCAATTGCTCTTGACTAGAGAAATTGATTCATGAGGGTTTGACTCGTTTTCAAACACTTCTAGAGTCCGGCCAAGGTCCGGCACGCCGCCGGAATCCGGTCAGACCCATCCCCATTTAACTAGGTACTACCTTTTCCCCTCTATTTGCTTTAAAAAATTAGTTAGAAATATGTATTAGCCCATTTGATTATATACTCTGAATTTAGTTTTTTTTTTTTTTTTTTTTACTTTTCTGAACCCATTTGGTCTTTAAGTTTAGCATGCATATCCTGTTTTAGTGTGTTTGGTGTATTTTCTGACTGATGAATTCAAGTTCCCTAAAAAATGTGTTTATTCCTTTTTTGTTCAAGCATGATTGGAAACGATTAAATTAGGTTCAACCCTAGATTTCTTTCTCTCTTTCTTTTTGCTTGCTGACTTTAGTTTAATTAGCCTGACGTTTCATGCATCTCTGCCTCATCAATATCAAATACCGGTTTTTGAATTGAATTAAAGGTTTATGTGCTTGCATGACTCAATTATTGTTTTAAGGTCTTACTTTTAGTTTTTGATTTTCTGACTGTTCCCCTTGTAAATGATTCATGTGTATTAGCCAACTGATTTCAACCCTAGTCTTAATTATGCATATATTAAGTTAATCCAAAATAGTAATTGCCTAAACTAATTAGTCTAAGATTCACGCGTAACTACCTTAATTAATTACTGATTTTAGTTGTTAAGTTAACCTAATGGTGACTCTTAGGTTAGATTTTCACCTATAACCATCCTAAACAAACTGCCTTTAGTCATTCATTCCTCACAAACAACCTTGGATTAATTACAGATTTAATTAACTCATCATGAGCTATTAAGTAATTATATGTAAGTCAGTTAAAATTCTGTTCTGAGTAATGGAAGGAGTAATTATACTTGACTAGTTAAGCTTAAATTGGCAACTAAGATAAGTCATGGACTAAGTCTAAGGACCCAAACTAACAAATATAAATTAATTATTATCTAACCTCACCTCTTAAAGAAGATTAGGCTCCTAACCTCATCAAAAGTTTAGTTACTAATATAATCAACTAAGTCCTGATTTCTAATCTCTTTATATAAGTCTTAGAATAATTAATCAGTCACATAAGTTAGTTAATAACCCAATTCCAAATCAAAGTTAATCACTCAGTTAAGCTAGTTAACTATAATTGCTATATAAGCACTTTTGACATTATTTAAACTAATTAGTTCAATTAACTACTCTTTTTTCTTTTTCAAATGATTAGTCAATTCAAGTAAATCAATTAGGCAATAAGGAATTAGTCACACTTAATTAATAGACCTAACCAAAGGCAAAATAATTAAGCTAATAACTTAGTTGACCTATGTCTTAGGTAACTAGTTAAGACCAATTAACTAAGTCTAAGAACAAATAATTCACCTAAGCTTAATTTTTGGTTAATGATGAATCAATTTCAGTTTCTTTACCCCACTAGTTAACCCAAGTTAATAAATAAACTTGATTAACCCTAAAGGGTAATCCTAAGGGTAATTCTAGGAACCTTGAGGGGTAATTTAGTACTTTAGTTGAGGAAATCTTTGGTGTAACAACCCAAGAACCTTCTAGAACTAGGAAATCAGATTTTTTGGGGGTAGAATAGTAATTATAAAGGCTGGAATCTTCTAGAATGAGGGAAGCTATCCCAAAGGATAAAGATGGACAGCTGTACATGTACTATTTCAGCCTATTAGATAAGGTATATTCGAAAAAAGATGCTACCCTAAATTTCCCTATAAATAGACTAGGATAAACACATTTTGAGGAGGCTCCAGACACCTATTTTGACATCTGAAAATACACCTCTACACATCGAAAAGAGGCTCTTAAGATCTGAAATTACATTGGTTATTACCCTAAAAAGAGAAACAAATATACTGCAGAATGAGTGCAAAAAAAGTTTAAAAGTTTGGTTTTCCTGTAGCTGTGGTTTTTCTTTCCGGAAGAACTTGTTTTATTGTTGACTTTTTGGTATTCAAGTGGTCATTCTCTGGTTTTTCTTACTGCTTGGTGTAGCTGCTGATTTCCTGTTGCTGAGCTTCAATTTCAAGTTTTCTTTGACCTTTATTTGGTCGTAGATCTTTTCTTGTTATTTTTCACTTTTAAAGGTATGTAACATTCTGTCATTAATTAAAACTTTTGACTGAAATTTTGTGTTTAAGACTTGTGTTTCTTTTGGCTGAACTTTGCTGCAAGAACCATGAACTTAGGCTTGTTCAATGACAACAAACTAGATGCTAGTATTCTCCTAAATACCTGCTAGAATTTATGTGATGACCCAAAAGGTCATCCTAAGTAGTTCTAGCTAAATCTGTATTCCGAGACCCCAAAAGCCACTGTTAATCTCACTTTGATATGCGTGCGCATCCCAGGCATGTAGTCAGGAAGCGTCTATGTGAAAATTTGATAAAAATGGAATTTTATGATAATTAAACGAATAAAGTTGACTTTGGTCAACATTTTTGGTAAACAGACCCGGACCTGTGATGTGACGATCCCGAAGGGTCTGTAGGAAAATATGGGACTTGGGTGTATGCCCGAAATCGAATTCCGAGGTCCCAAGCCCGAGAAATGAATTTTTAAAGAAAATTGTTTTTTGAAAATAATGAAGGTTTTTGAAAATGAACTTTGATGTGAAAATTGTGTTACTGGGCCCGTATTATGGTTCTGGAGCCTGGAACAGGTTTATTATATTTTAATTGTCTTATATGTGAAATTTGATGTAAAACGGACTTGGAATGACGTGTTTCGGATCAAAATTGTAAAAATTAAGCTTTATGAAGTTTTAAGAAAATTCTATGAGTTTTAAGGTTTAATTCCTTGTTTTTGATGATATTTTGGTGATGTAAAAGCTTGAATAAGTCCGTAGGATGTTTTGGGAGTCCTGTGTATTTTTGGTTTTGAGACCCGAGGGGTTGAGTGAGTTTCAGATAGCTAACGGGGTGTGAAATGCATGAAAAATCTAGAGTTTCAGATAGTTTCAGATTGCGACGCTTCACGCGTCGGGTTGGGATGTGTGCTGATGCAGGATGGCAGGGTTATTGCTTATGCTTCGCGCCAGCTGAAGGTTCCTGAAAAGAATTATCTTGTGCATGACTTAGAGTTGGCGGCATTTGTTCATGCTTTGAAGATTTGGCTGCACTATTTGTATGGTGTGTCATGTGAGATCTACACTGATCACCGCAGTTTGCAACACTTATTCAAGAAGAGAGACCTTAATTTGTGGCAGCGGAGATGGCTTGAGTTGTTAAAAGACTATGATCTCACTATTTTATATCACCCAGGCAAGGAGAATGTAGTAGTAGATGCTTTGAGCAGGAGGGCAGCGAGTATGGGTATCTTGGCCTACATTGCAGCGGAGGAGAGACCTTTAGCCTTGGACATTCAGTCCTTGGCGAATCGCCTTGTGAGATTGGACCTTTCGGAGCCTCGGCGAGTTTTGGCTCATGTAGTTGCTCAGTCTTCATTGTTGGGGGAGCTTAAGGCTCGACAATTTGATGATCCATGCCTTGCAGAGCTTCGGGATACGGTGGTCCAGGGAAGGACCAAGAAGGTTACTTTGGGCGAGGATAGTGTCTTGAGGCTCCAGGGCCGTTTATGTGTTCCTAATATTGATGGCTTGAGGAAGATAATTT
>MDKH01134061.1:0-16252 GCA_005239495.1 Nicotiana undulata
CCTTGGGGGATGTTTTTACTATTTTCCTCACTGATATGTTATGATTTTACACTCAGTCTTTTTTGTGAAATTGTTTTGACACTCAGAGTATTTTAATACTATTTCTTAAAAATGAAACACTATTTTTGGGTCGAGAACCCGGTATATTTATGGCCTGAAGGGAAAATTGAGAGTGTCTGACTGAGTGAGGCTGCTGGCCTATATTGTGAGGATGTTATGATATGAGTGTGGCTGCTGTCCAATATTGTGAGTGATTTATGCCATGATGTGGCTTGTTTATAGCGCTCGGGCTGTAGGAGCCCCTCCGGAGTCTGTACACATCCCCAGTGAGCGCAGGTACCTAATGAGTGATATTGCCCGCGGGGCTGATACAGAGTGACTGTGAGGTTGCCTGATGGGAAGAGTGACTGTGAGGTTGCCTGATGGGCAGAGTGACTGTGAGGTTGCCTGATGGGCTGATACTGAAAGAAATTGTTACGAGAAATGATTATGGCCCGAGAGGCAGTTTTATCAAGATTTTTACTGAGTTTTCGAACTATGATTTACTTCGTTTTCAAACTGTTTTTTACTGAGATATACTGAATTACACTTGTTTCAAAGGATTTCTGGAAACTGATTTTTGAACTCATGTATTTGATGAATACTATCTGGTGACTTGGTGTTTTACTGGCTTTTGTGAATTGGTGTATCAATACTGTGTGTTTTATAATTCTCAGACTGTGATTTATTTTCATTACTACTGAGTTGACGTACTCATAAAGACTCCCTGTGCCTCTGTGCACAGATCCAGGTGACGGTTTGGAGCAGTAGCTGTCTTTGCTCATAGCAGCAGTTCACGGGATTTCAAGGTAGCTGTCCAGCGTCCACAACTTCTCCATTCCCTTTCTTATTTAGTTTTAGTATTTCATTCCTAGATTATATTGAGATATTAGTAGAGTTTATTTTATTCGTAGATGCTTGTGACCATGTTGAATCCAGTCTTGGGAGGTTTTGTTTAGAGTTATTTAGACTATTATTGGGGCGCTAGAACTTAAATGAATTATTATTTTGCTACGTTGCTATTTTTATTGAACTGTGCCTTATTATAAATCGAAAAAATGCGTAGTGATGTGATGGTTGGCTAGCCTAGTTCCACGATAGGCGCCATCACGACCTGTTAGGATTTGGGGTCGTGACATCATCACTGTATAGATGTTCGATGAACCGCCTGTCATCCCTCTTCGGTAAAAGCTTAGGGGCGCCCGATATTTTATCGACCCTTTCTTGGTGTTCTTTCATTTGATCTCGGAGCGCCTTGTTTTCATTCTCCATTTCTCCCATCCTTTTCGGAATGGATACAAATGCGTTGTCACTGACACTATCATGACATTGTGAGTGATACCTGTCGTTGGAGGAAAAAGTTTGTTGCACTGCTCATCCACTTTTTGTATCGTGCATGTCCTTGCGTTTTCTGTAGTCGTGTCCCGAGCGGGCTTGTTGAGGACGCTAGTTAGCGTGTCAATTAGCCACGCTTCGAGTAGCTTTTTTACAGGTAGGGCCGTCTCTTCTTCCACAGATGTGGAGGCTCCTTTACTACGGGATTTTGTTATGCTGCAGTGAGGGGGAGGTGACCCATCTCGTCTAGGGGAAGCACTGGGTGTCACGCCCTCGTCTGCTATTTCACTACTTTCGTTAATGACGTTCATAAGGTTGGTTGGGAGGTTACTTGTTATTCTTGTCCTTTCTTCTCGGTTACCTGTCTTTTTGGGATTTGTGTACACAAAGAAAAGAGATCTTTTTGTTGCTTTTTTTATTTTTTAACATTAGTGACTCGTTCAAGTTGTAGATCTAGAAGCAACTAAATGTTTAATTAAGAAGTCCCCATAGACGATGCCAAATTGTTTGACAAAAAATATGGCTCTTGATTCAAATAATTAAATTTATGTAATTATGGGTTAAACTTAGTTAACAATAATATCTTTAGATGCATCTTTCAAGGGTGAAATAAATATTAGATGGGTTTGGTCAAATAGTGATAACAATATGCTATAAATGTTCTGAAAAGCATGAAAAATATTGTACCATTTAGTATCAATGAATAACAATAAATGAAATTTAAGTAAATAGGTGGAATGATTCATCCAATAAAGGATGAACCAGATGGATGTTCCTCCTGAAAATGATGATGACAGACAAATCCTTGAATACTCGAGTTATTCTCGGATCTGATGGAAAATTATGGAATAATATAGACAAGAATCGTAGTGAAAATGTGATGTTTATATCTTAGCAAGAGAGAGAGAATGTTTTTGTCCAAGTGTTCTTATAAATGATTATCACATGCCCATATCATTGTCTCTTTTTTCAATATATATGAGACATGTTCCTAAGAAACACTAATAGTACAAGTGCAGAGAATATCCATTAGAATATTCTCTTTTAATATTCTATCATCAGTGGCAGAGCCACTCATTGGCAAGGGGAGACAAATCACCCCTTCGTCGGGAAATTATGCCGCGTAATTAGGTTATATATATATATATATGAGTGTGTTGACTCCCCTTAATTTTTTCATATGCTTACTTATTTATATTTTGACTCCCCTTAGGGAAAATTCTAGCTCCCTCACTGCCTATCATGTCAAACTAGCCGTTATAGCTCTTATCAATGATATTCAACCTCGCCCTCGACCCTTGTTGGCATCTCGACTACGGCTCTTATCGACACTCCAGCCAGGGACTTTGCCGTTTCTTGGATCATGTCAACTAACGTCGACTTTAGAATTCTTCCCATAATATTATCTTGGCTTAAATACTCTAAAGACAGATTTTGACCCATACAATTACTCTATTATTACTCCCTCGTTTTATGTTATTATGCAAATTTTTTTTGAAAATTTCAAAATGAACGAAATGTTAATTTCTTTATTTGAAACTCTTGACTTTTTACATGAATATGGAAAGAAATACGTAGAGGTATTTGGCTTTGCCCACTTGGTTGTTTTTGATGGTATACGATGGGGTCATTTTGTTACTGGGATTAGGATACTAATCCTCGAATAGAACTTGAGGTTGTATTTATCCCATGTTTAGTTATAAATATTAGGCTATCTGACATAAATTTTATATTAAAATAATAATAGTATTAGTTATCATATATAGAAAGTAGAATAGTTAATCTTATGAGATTTTCTAGGCCATAAGATATATATTCTTGTCTTTCCCACGATTGAACCAAACAACAAATCATTAAATTGGGACTGAGAATCAAGTAGAACTTTCACTATCTAAGTTTCCCAAATGGTTTGTTGGTTCTCTTCTCTTATTATTGGTGCATAAACAATTGGGGCTGAGAATCAAGCAAAACTTAATTTTTATTACTGCATAAGCAATTAGAGTAAATTATTTCAGACTTCAAATTTTGATTTCCGACAGTTTAAATAATCTATACAGTGTAGAACCCAATTATTATATTGTCCACTTTGGATCTAAGCTCTCGGGTCTAAAACGTGTCACTAGAGTCTAAAGCTGTTAACTTATATACGTAAAAATTGTGTGGGGCTAAATTATTTAGCCTATACCCTAATTTTTACAACTTTAGGGCGCCTTCCTTATACCAGTGCAAAACTTCAGCTTATTTAGTGCTGAAATTTTTACAAATGAACTAAATAACTTCAGCATCTTCTGCTAAAGTTTTTGAAAAAACTTCTAATGAATCCAGGACAAAACTTCAGCTTATCTAGTGCTGAAGTTTTTACAAATGAACTAAATAACTTCAGCATCTTCTACTGAAGTTTTTGAAAAAACTTCTAATGAATCCAGGACAAAACTTCAGCTTATCTAGTGCTGAAGTTTTTACAAATGAACTAAATAACTTCAGCATCTTCTGCTAAAGTTTTTGAAAAAACTTCTAATGAATCCAGGACAAAACTTCAGCTTATCTAGTGCTGAAGTTTTTACAAATGAACTAAATAACTTCAGCATCTTCTGCTGAAGTTTTTGAAAAAGCTTTATGACAAAACTAATGAATCCAGGACAAAGTTCAGCTTATTTAGTGCTGAAGTTTTTACAAACGAACTAAATAACTTCAGCATCTTCTGCTTTTGAAAAAACTTTATGACAAAACTAATTAATCCAGGACAAAACTTCAGCTTATTTAATGCTGAAGTTTTTATAAATGAACTAAATAACTTCAGCATCTTCTACTGAAGTTATTGAAAAAGCTTTATGACAAAACTAATTAATCCAGGACAAAACTTCAGCTTATTTAGTGCTGAAGTTTTTACAGATGAACTAAATAACTTCAGCACTTCTGCTGAAGTTTTTGAAAAAGTCTAGAATGCTGAAGTTTTGTGTGATTGCCTCTGCTACTTCAGACCCGTATGCCTGAAGTTTATGCGAAAAATGGGTACGCTTGCAATTTTTTTTGCAAAACGGGTATAAGTTAAAACGTGACCCAAAAAGCGGGAATAGATGCAAAAGCCTCATTATATATTGTCTGCTCTGGGCCTAGGCCCTCACGGTTTAAAACGCGTCACTAGAGTCTAAAACCTGTTTACTTATATACCCAACATCTCTCCTGTGTTTTATCAAGGTGGGATTCGCCTAAGGTGTCACATGCACCCCCTTGGGACTCAGCGTCCTCTATGATGTTTGCCTCACCATCGTTCAAGGTTGTACGCGGAGTAGCTCTGATACCATCTGTAACAGCCAACCTGCTAGTGATATTGTTCGCTCTGGCTTTAGGCCGTCATGAGTTTAAAACGCATCACTAGGATTTAAGGCCTGTTAAATGAGCAGTATCTTTCTTGTGTTTTGCCGATGTAGAACTCTGTGTAAAATCTAGGGTGTTACAATTATAGACGTGCATACTGTACCTGCGAATGAGTAGATATGTAAAACATGTCAAAGCTGTTCAATTATCCATACTGTATTCGTGAATGGATGATTCAGAAAAGATTTGCCATATAAAACATATCAAATAGCATGCAAAAATCCTTACCACAAAATCATTTCATTGTTTAATTGTCGGCATGTAAAGTTATGACCCACAAAACACAATATACATTTAAAACATGTCTAAAAGGAGTATATGTTGTTTGATTTCATCCCGGCCGTCCATCTGTGTTTCAATTTTTTATTTACTTAGCAGCCGAAATCCAAGCTACATTACATTTCATATAACTAGGGCTGTTTATCGGGCAGATTGGACGGTTATTTACTCTTAATGGTCTGGCTTATTGGTTATCGGCTTTTAAAAGTATTAATCCGTTAGCCACCCGATAAGATATCAGACGGATTGGTATCGGTTTAGCTCTTATCAGGCGGTTATCGGACGATTTATCGGCCTAATTCAATCTATATTGCACATGACGTTGCCTTGAGTTCAGAGCAGACACATGCAAATTAGAATATCTACATGAGATGAACACTTCCCTCTAGCTTCATTTTAACCTGAAAACATCAACTCCAATTTTGTTTCTAGCTAGGTGAACAAACTGTGTTTCAGCATGTTTGTATTATCTATACTACAGTAGAAACTTTCCCATGAACAAACAATAGATACAGTTAGCTACAGCCTACAGATTTAATGATATCATGAGGTGTTTAAATATTGGAAATGATTATCAATAACAACTAAACTTAGGCCGTTAGAGTTTCTAAATGTCTAATAGTAATAGAGATAGAGTACTGGGAGTGGAAGAAGAGTTTTTGATTATTTAATATATATATATGGATAAAAGTAAATTATATATATATATATATATATATATATTCTTAACGGGTTAGCGGATTATCCGTTAAGAAAATTAAATAATCCGCCCCCAAACCGATAAGCCGTTAATGAAAAAATTTTAATCCGTTTCTCATCCGTTAAACCGTTAACTCGATACCAATAAGCTCTTAAGCCACTTTTGCGGTTTTGTTTGGTTTTGAACACCCCTACATATAACTATGTCTTCGGCCTTTTTTAAGAAGTTAACTAGATAAACTTGAATCCTAACCTATCCCATGCACGGTTATTTTAGATGGATTTTTTTTCCTTTTACACGCTTACTGGTCAAATAATTTGCTATCAAACTTTCTTCATCTTCACCATATTGAAACTCACATGTTGCACGATATACTGTGACTTGTGCTTTTTTTTTTTCTTTTCTTTTTTTCATTCTAAGCATTCATAGTCATAGGTACATAATTTTTGTGTCTATCTATCTATCTAAAATAATCTCTCTACTTCATGGGGATAAAGGTAAGGTCTACGTACACACTACCCTCCCCAGACCCCTTAATTATGAGATTTTACAAAATTGTTATTGTTGTTGTTATCCACGCTACGTGTATCGGTTGAACTGAATAATAATACTCTTCATCTGCCAAAGTGTTTGATGACATAACTCGTAAATTATATGTGTCAATTTACATGGCAATGGTGAAAATCAACTAGAATTCTCTTTGCCAAGGTGCAAAAAATAGAAACTATAGTATGATATACAAATGGATAATAACAAGGGCTTTTTGTTGCGTAATTCTAGCAGCGGGCGATCTGTCATGATTTGAGATTTATGAGTTTTACATCAACCCCAAGTTAATAATACTATGAAATAACTGGATTTACTATCAAATACTACTATTTATAGATATTTAATAGTTACTAGATCCATGTGAAGCCATATGTTGCATAATAGATCGACCTCTAGAACCTTATGATAAAAAAGGAACAGAAAAAGGCAGTATATGCGTAGATGATTGATGAAGTGAAGAATCTCTGCCACAGATAATGTCATACTCAATAAAGGAAAGTGTTCAGAATTTTGAAATCACAGAACCAATGCGTTTTCGATATCTCATTGGATCGTACACATTGATGTATTTTCAAACATTATACCAAAACTTTCCATTTTTATCATGTACTGTTCCTCTTCATGGAGTATTTTATCTTTGGCACTCTTTTAATTTCCTTTTACATCTCTTTTTTCTATTTTTAGTTAACCTTGTAAGTTTACTAAAACTAGCAAAGAATAAAGTTTTGGTATTCCACTTAAGTAATTATTACTATTATTATTATTAAAAGGAAATTTTACACTCTATTTATTATAAACCAAAATTATTTTAAAATATTATTTTCTAAAGTTACCTTTTATATTTTATAGCAAAATAAGTATTTATGGTATATACTACCATTGAGGCATGAAATATACTATTTATGTTTTTCCTCTTTCTTAGGCAATTGGACATACCTATTTTTAAGGTGATTACCGTTACTATATTCATGAATACATGGCGCGAATACATGCGCGTACAACTGAACTACCTTTATATTTAGACGCTTTTTGATGTTGTATTCCTGAATATAGCAACGCGAATATAACGAATATACTATCGTATAACAATTAAATAGTAGCTATAGAAAGTTAATTAATAGCATTAAACAATAGTGATTTCTAAAAATTCTTCTTATTAAAATCAGTTTAATCTTTTTCTTTCTTTTCATAGTGGGGCCCTATGATCAGAAGACCTAGGAAAATGAAAGAAAGAGTATAGCACATGAATAATGAGTAGTATAATTAGGAAAGAAATAGAAGTATGTGGCGTTGTCCCGTTGTTGCTTTTGATGATATATATATATATATATATATATAGTACCATTAATTGGGGTTGAGAATCAAGCAAAACTTTGCACTACTCTCTCTCTTGTGTCTTCCTTTTCAGCTTTGCTCCTATCTTTCGTCTCACCTGCATTTTGCTAAATTTGTAAGTCCCCATTGTTATGTACTAGTTAGACTCTTTTCCTCATTCTTCTGTTTGATGTTTTCTGTCTTCCTTAAAACTTGCAAATAATATCTACTCAACATGAATATATAATTGCTTTTTCAATCCTTCTTCTTTCATTTATATATGTACTCAGAAGGGAGAGATGGTGAGAGGAAAAACTGAGATGAGGCGTATAGAGAACGCGACAAGCAGGCAAGTCACTTTCTCTAAACGCAGAAATGGTTTGCTAAAGAAAGCGTTTGAACTTTCAGTACTATGTGATGCTGAGGTTGGATTGGTTATTTTCTCTCCAAGAGGAAAGCTCTATGAATTTGCCAGCTCTAGGTATTCTTACCTTTCCCATCAATTTTCATTTCTTGCAGATCGCATCAGATCCCATCTTGTACGTACCTGAAAAAGTTGATGTTGTAAATGTTCTATGTTTCCTCAGTTAAATATAGATGTAGATCCAAGTATATACTTCTTACCTAATGCTTAATTAAGCAAAAGAGCGAATTAAGTACAAATTTTGTGCCCTTTATTAACATAATACCAACCTAACTACTACTTACTTCATGAAGAGCTTAGTACTGTCCTTTTCGAAACTTAACCCTAGTTAAAAGATTCATCCTGAGTGACATTTAATTACCAGGATAATGATACTCATTTATCGTTAATGTAGTTTTGTTCCTATAACATAAAAAGGAATTAGTGTTAATCTCTTAGGACCAAAAATTTTCTTGAGTAGTAATTAGAGGACAACCGAAAGAGTACAGTATCTTGTTCTTAGTAGTTGAAGTTGAAACAATTTGTGCTTCTCATCTCATGTGTTTTATAAAGTTAAAGGCGTTGTTTGGTTAAGGGATTAGGTGGTTTACACTGATATAAATTTTGGGATGAAATTTATCCGTGTTTGGCTGAGGGTATTGACCAATACCAATATTGTTTTTTATAGCAAAATTTTGGTATATCTTATCCTACGTAGAAGGTGGGATATGTTATTCAGCTTTTAATTCTGGGATTATAATCCTGAAATATCTTGGTTTTGAACAAAACGACCCCTAAATATATCTCGTTTGGGATGAAAACTAATTATATTTGTCACGATCCAAGCCTATGATAGTATTGTCCGCTTCGGGCTTAGGTCCGTACGAATTTGTCTTCTAGGCTTCGTCACATCGAGCCCCAAAAATATGCGTACCATATGTACTTGCGTCATGCCTTGTAAAGTTCTCCTAAGCTAACATGCACCCCTTTTGCTTGACCCGCCCTCTGTCATGGACATCACATTCACTCAGAGTAAACATGATTACAGAATAAGCATATATTTATCAATTAACTGACAAAGTTAATAAACCGAAGTGATTAACTGACAAAGTTTAAAGGTAAGCCAAGTCTGCCTGATTTGTTTAAATTAGAATAATAGTAAAGAGGTGTCTCTTGTGAAGTTCAAAGTTTTAAGTACGAGAGCCATTTGTCAAGTTAGTAATAGCTACTAGTAGTACGTGATTTCATGCTCCCTGTAAAGGCTTTACCCTTGGGCTGTTTCCTTTATTGTATAAGAATCTTTTGGGCAGAAGTATTTTGTACGGAGATCAATCCACAACGTTGCAGTCTGCAGATCCCAAATCACTATGTGCCCTTTGAATATATTACTACAATGATACTATCTCTCTGTTAGTAAAATCTTCCATGTTTCTTTCTTTTCTTTGTGGTTGGTGTTTGAGTCGAGAATATCTATGTTATTACCCACTAATTAATTACTGCATCCCTAAACAATCTCAAGTAGACATTAACTTTGACAACCTAATAAATGGATACCCCCAAAGGCATGCTTCCTAACTGCAAACGCAGAAACAAATGACAAGACATGTAGTTTTATTTTTATTTTTATAAAATAGTATAGTCCGATTCAGCTTGTGTGTAACTATACTGTTCTACGGAACACTACTACTTTCCACTTGCATAGATACTGTGTATTTCCACTTGTATAGACAGTGGCGGAGTCAGAATTTTCGTTAAGGGGTGTCAAAATATATAAAAGTAAACATATCAGAAAGTTAAGGGGAGTCAATATATAATATATATAAGGTGGCTCCGCCACTGTGCATAGATACCGTGTATTTCCGTCCACCAAAGTTTGGGTATATGAAAAAAGAATCATCAAATGCTTTTGCTGTGTGAAAATATAACCTTAATTATGCATAAAGGAATAAAATTTCCTTCCCTATCAAGTTCTTTTGTTTTTTTCAGTCCAAAAGGTTACTACTCCCTCTATCTCTATTCCATTTTATATGAATGTGTTACTATTTGAGAAATTAAACAGTATTTCTGTGGATTATGATTTTCTCAAACTCTTCTTAAATATTTTGTGTAATTAACTATGCTGACTCATGCATTAGCAACAATCTCAGGAGAAATTGGTGCATTAAAGGGCAGCCTGGTGCATTAAACTCTCGCTATGCGCCCCGAACCACAAGGTTCTATTGTACGCAGCCTTAATATGCATTTCTGCAATAGTCTGTTTCTCCGTCTTGAACCCGTGACCTCCCGGTTATCCTTCATTCGTATTGGTTTATGGTAAAATATTGGCCACCTTCCAATTTTGACCAAATATTAACTATCTCAGGAGTACTGCAAAAGGTGCTTTGTACAAAATTGCTTGTCAAACTTTATTTAGCTCCTTTAATTTGTTGGTTCCCTGTTCAAAAGAAAAGAAAGAAAGAGTAACAGGGAGAAATTGGCAGCATGCAGGAGATAATCGAGCGCTATAAGAGGCAATCTAAAGACAAGGTTCAACCTGAAAACCAAGTCGTGGGACATAATATGCAGGTTTGTGCCTTTTTTTTTATATGACTCCTTGGCAATTAGTGTTTTGCAAAAAACATAAAATCAAGGCTTACTATAGCTTATTACTAAAATGCAGCATTTGAAGCATGAGACAGCAAGTTTGATGAAGAAGATAGAACTTCTTGAAACATCTAAAAGGTTCAATCAAACTCTATCTCAGAAGCTATTTCATTTTAACTTTTTTCTTTTCCCTTTTTCCAGTAATTAACATTTAAGGCCCTTCTAAAACAAATGGAATTTGCAACAGGAAACTCTTGGGAGAAGGTTTAGGGTCCTGCACCCTAGAAGAACTACAGCAAATAGAAAAACAGTTGGAGCGGAGTGTTAGTGCCATCCGGGCGCGAAAGGTTTAATTCTTCTTACAACCCCCAAGCAATGATCTATTCAATTCACTACTGAAGTGTGTAACTGTTTCATCTAAAAGCTTAAGCCGTTAGATAGAACTCACGTTTATTTACTTAATTTTTTGTTCAACATTTGCTTCCAAAGTTCCTATGAAATTTAGGGAACTTAACTGTTATCTTTTAATTTTTCAGATGCAAGTCTTTAGGGAACAGATGGAAAGATTGAAAGAAAAGGTGCGGCTAGCTGCAATCATTGACTCTAGGCATGATTTTCTTGCTTCTTATGCTTTAAGTAACTTACTAATTGTTTGTTTCATGCGTTCTGTACGTCTAATATCCAGGAGAAAGCCCTTGCAGTTGAAAATGCAATGCTGAGGGAGAAGGTATATATCTTTAGGTCACAAATATTTAAATACATATTCATTGCCACGAAATGAAGGTAGCTTGGCGTAACTGGTAAAATTGTTGCCAGGAGGTAACAGGTGTTAGCCGTGGAAACAACCACTTGCAGAAATGCAGGGTAAGACTGCGCATAATAGACCCTTGTGGCCCGGCCCTTCTCCGGACCTGCGTATAGCCAGAATTTAATGCACCAGATTGCCCTTTTATATCCATTGCCACAAAGTACATAGTATATGAGCGTAGTGATATTTCTCACAATATTACCTTAAAATTCTAAATCCGCCTAATGACTCGATCAATCTTAATTGATTTTTCTTTTCTCTGAGTCCCTCTATATATAAGCATAAACTTAAGTGCTAAGTCATAAATAATTTGCTTTTACATTTGTTTTAGTTTGGAGGCCTTCAACAGAGACAAACATCAAGCGGAGACAAGGAAGGAGAAGTTATTTGTATAGAGGGGGGTAGCGAGAAATCGGATGTGGAGACAGAATTGTTTATTGGACCCCCTGATGAATGTAGAATTAGGCGTCCCTTACAGAATTGATCATATATATATATTGGTGAAATTATCTTTGGAGTACTGTCCCATCCCATGTATAAATTTTGATCAATTATCGAATATTATTACCTGCTAAATGATTTTTGTACTCTCGCCAGCAATATATATAAGTGGTTAATTTTCTCTCTTAGGCGCAGCTGATGGACCTTTGATCACTACGTCTATTATATTTCCTTTGACATTATTAATTAATAAAGTTCCTTTCTTAATTTATGAAGTTCAACACACTTTCACATTATGTTTTCTTTAATTTATCTACTTATAGTTAATGGTGTCGCAGGTTTTATTCGTAAATATATGAGCTTTCTATTTATAATTTTACCTTGTCTTTTGGTCACTCTATTTATACATAATGTTCCTTAAAATCAAACTCTTAACACCTTTGTAAAATAAAAGTATAATGAGGTTTTCAATTAGTTTAGCTCAGTAATTAAATTAACTAAAGACTCACCTAACTTTAGGAAATCAAAATAATCGTCGTGATTGGTCCCGGAGAGAGAAATAAAATTTAATTAAAATTAAAACACACACTTTCTAGCTAGCAGGCATGGGGAGTCCTGAATCAACTAGAGGGGCTTTTCTTAATTAATTCGTACTGCTGACATCTGTCACCATAAACCCCGAGGTTACGGCTTGTTTGGGTGTCCACTTACTTTTAGCATTTTTTTTTAATTTCTTCGTACAAAGGTTGCTAATATTTTTATTTCGTTCGCGATAGAATTAAAGGTTTATTTTATCTTTTTAATACAAAGGTTTTATTGGTTTTGCGATTTTGGGACCACTTTTGAGCCAGGTCTTGACTCTTCAATTTTAGTGCCCCCACAAAAACAATGTTTTCATCAAATTTTCAGTTATTTATAATATCATACTATACTAAAGAAAAAATTCAATATATGACAGGGTTAATTGATTAACAATTTATAACAAATCGAGCACAACATATTTCACTCTTTAAAAATAAAATATGAATATTTATACAATAAATAATGCTATAATTAAGTTACAATTTTCTCCTAATTAATGTTATGCCAAAATGAATTAAGGAGAAGAGAATAATTTTGAAATTAGGGTTGTAATTTATTTTCATTTGCCTCTCTCCTCCTTCATGTTCATGGGGTTCATAAATCTAGGGTAATCTAGAAAATCAAAATTAGGGCTGACAACTTAAGGAGAAGTTACTAGTGAATAGTACTTGTTTATACCTGTAACCTGATTAATCTAGCTCATGCAGTCTACAAAATGTTTGTTAGGGCTGACAAATTGATGAAATTACAAGTGAATATTCATTTTTACGTGGATCTACCGATATTTAAAAAATCAACACAAATGTTAAAAAACTTGAAAAAATACTAATAGTGGATAAAATGGATGAAAACCTAGTAAATAACCATTAGAGTAGACATTTTAAGGTAATGGATAATCAGTTTTTAGTTTTGACCATTCCACATCGTGAAGGTTATGTTTGAATTTTAAAGTACTTGTGGATGAACGATTATTGGACGTTTGCTAGATTTTGTACTGTAAATAAAATAAGAATATTGTATCTTTTTTTTAAAAGCTCAAATAAAGATTTTTATTAGACTAAATCATCAACAAACAAACTTACAAAATAAACTAGGAGCATCTATTTGAAAAATATTGTACTTAACACAATGACATACAAATATATTGAGTATATAAGTAATTATTTTTACTTGAGGTCACTTTTTATGAATTAATATAGTTTGATGTAAATACTGAGTAAAATAAAATTTTACCATGCAGAGGGGATTTTCTTGATTAAATTGTTCTATGATCATGTGGAAACAACATCGCAAGGAGCTACATGTTGCTTACTATCTGCATAAAGATTATGGTGCGATAACCTTCTAGCAAATTAAACTACTTAACAATAATCCTTATCGTTAATCATATGGAGCTAGGTGGCCGAGCCGCCGGTTCGACCGAACCCAGTAGCCTTTTATTTTTGTATTAATAAATTTATTAACTATAATCAGATATTAACACATGAAATCAGCATTCTGCGTCCTAGAACTTATAAGGTTGAAGTCTTAGCTCCGCCTCTGACTCCGCTGACCAACTTGAAGATATCTCGATTAAGAGCTTTTCACTAAGGAGAGATTCCTTTTTCTTCGTGACAAGCTTGCAGTGTTATCTATACAACTGCACTTGCGGGAACATGTTAACTAGGATAAAGTATAGCTTATAATATCTATTTGAATATTTGTAAATCAAATAATAGGATAAATCCTCTACCTAGTAGTATCAATCTCAAACTCTTTTCAAACTCCTTTTACATGTTGTATTGTATCTGTAAGAGAATGACTCACTAATGAATGAAAACATACAATATTTATCACAATCCTTCAATGTTTATCCATAAGTGTTTTAGTATCGGGTTCATCCAAAACTAATACTTTCAACACGGAGCATATATTATATGTAAAAATCCATAACACATACATATTATATCTGAATCTATATTCTAAAAGTAAAAGGAGCTCAATATGGTAAGGAAATTTAAAGGTCGAAGGCATCAAAATTTAAGGAATCCTTTGGAGGATATAATAACTCCCGTTTGGCCATAAATATTGGCTACTATTTTCGTTTTTTTTTTTTTTTTTTTGAAAATATTATTTATTCATGCAATATGGTCAATTTTAGATCCATAAACTAGTTTAGGGCATTTTTGGGGTGAACGTGTTTCTTCCACTCACAAACTTCAACTTTTCCCCCAAATAAAATGCATATCAAACACATTTTTCTACTTCCAAAATTTAATTTTAACGCAATTTCAAAAATTTATTTTTTAATTTTCAGCCAAATTTATGTCCAAACTAGCATATACTATGAACTATCTTGTCCTTTACGCAAAAAAGAAGGAATTGCAAGTGTTAAGCTATTAGGATTCCCAATTATGAAACTCCTTTTTAGACAATAGAAATACCCCCTTCCCCCAATAGAGCCTCTTATGTCATTGTTTTTGAAAATTAGTATTTCTTACTTTCTACAAGAGGGATATATTTATTCTTAAAGAAACACAAAAAGGGATTCTTGACATGAAGTGAAGAAATTTTTGCCATTAATGCTGAATTAAAAGTACTCCACAATAAAAGGAAAGAAATCAGAATATTTACAGCTACTAATAGGGATTACTAAAATTATCATAATTGTTAAAGAAACTTAGCTCAAAGTAATAATATAATACAAGAAAATAGACAAGAATGTAGGGAGCAAAAGAGGAGAGATTCTTCTTTCTTTCATGTATTCAAGTGTGTACAATATCACTTATCCTCCTCTATTTACAATATTACATAGAGGTATACAAAAGAATGTCATAAACATGACATTAAGTATTCGAGATCATGTAGGAAGATCATGAGGGAGATTATGGAGGTATGAGAGTTACAACCATAAGTATTTGGAGTAGTGGGAGTTATGGAGATAATGGAGAAGAGTAGTGGGTTTTATAGGAGTTATGGACATCCATCATATTCTAATGTTTCATAACACTCCCCCTTGGATGTCCATAGATAATGTGCCCCGTTAAAACCTTACTAGGAAAAATCCTGTGGGAAAGAATCTTAGTGAAGAAAAAAGAGTACATATATTTTGTAATATGCATTGTTTGCTGCCTCGTTAAAAAACTTGCTAGGAAACCCTGTGGGATAAAACCTCAGATAAGGAAAAAAGAGTGCAACGCGTATCTTACCCCTCCCCCCCCCCATGAAAACATCACTTTATTTCTCGGAGACGATGAATTCCAAACTTGTATAACAACTTCTCTAATATTGAGATCGACAATGCCTTGTGAAGAAGTTTGCCAAATTATCACTTGAACAAATTGTTGAACGAAGATCATGTCTGAAGTAGAACTTTTGTGAAATATGCTTTATTTTGTCTCTTTCAATAGTCCTTCTTTCAATTGAGCTATGGATGCAGTATCGTCTTCAATGTAATTGGAATTTGGTTGAATATCATAATATGACAGTACACTCACAGACAATATAGAGCATAGTTCGTTGTACGAGTATATAGATGTATTCATGACAATATAGGGCATAGTTCGTTTTTGACAATATTTGTTAGTATAAACAAATCTATATCAACGATTCCTTTTACAATATAATACTAATCGTATTTCAATATATCAACATATGCGTAAAACTATATCTTGCTAGTATATTGTTATACTTATGGTTCTAGCAAGATACATTAGTGCACCAATTGCACTAGACACAAAAGCAAATCATGTACGTCATGATTGGTGATAAATATGAAGAAAAAAATTAAAATAATGAGTCGTGTGATAAATATAAGCATATCAAGTTATCAACAACACTTATATACAACAAATATTATTAC
>ML273272.1:0-25231 GCA_005239495.1 Nicotiana undulata
TATATCCTTAATAGACATCAACTAGGGAGCGTGTGCGTCCATGTCGGGAAAAGAAAATCAAATGGGGAATGTATACCCTTAATTGGAAAAGAAAAATATCAACTAGGGAATGTATACCCTTAATTGGAAAAGTAAAACATCAACTATGGAGTGTATACCCTTAATTGGGATCGACTAGGGAGTGTGTGCACCCATGTCGGGAAAAGAAAATCAATTAGGGAATGTATACCCTTAATTGGAAAAGGAAACATCAATTAGGGAATGTATACCCTTAATTGGAAAATGAAACGTCAATTAGGGAATGTATACCCTTAATTGGCATCGACTAGGGAGCGTGTGCGTCCATGTCGGGAAAATAAAATCAATTAGGGAATGTATACCCTTAATTGGAAAAGAAAAACATCAATTAGGGAATGTATACCCTTAATTGGAAAAGCATATCATCAATTAGGGAGTGTATACCCTTTATTGGAAAAGGAAACATCAATTAGGGAATGTATACCCTGAATTGGAAAAGGAAACGTCAATTAGGGAATGTATATCCTTAATAGACATCAACTAGGGAGCGTGTGCGTCCATGTCGGGAAAAGAAAATCAAATAGGGAATGTATACCCTTAATTGGAAAAGAAAAATATAAACTAGGGAATGTATATCATCAATTAGGGAGTGTATACCCTTAATTGGAAAGAAAGCAACAATTAGGGAATGTATACCCTTAATTGGAAAAGAAAATATCAATTAGGGAATGTATACCCTTAATCGACATCGATTAGGGAGCGTGTACTCCCATGTTGGAAAAGGTGTAGCTAGGGTCTGGAGACCCTATACCACTTCAGATTTGAGCTATTTTCCACATTTGTTTTGAATAAATGCGGGAAAGGACTTTGGAGAAAACTTCCTTTTTGGAGTTGTTGCTGCAGAGCTGCTTCTAGCTCTTGCGCCTTTCCTTTTGGTTACACTTGCATTTTGCAAGGTTGTTTTGATTTACACCTGTTTCCTTCAAACAAAGAACAATTTGTTAGTTTGAAACGGTGGTTGGTTTTGCAGCCTTGATTTTCAACAGCTTGCTTTCTGTTCTTGTGACGAGAATCTTGACCAGCTACTCGCTTGTTGGGGATTGAGTTTCATCTCTAATCCCGGGGACCTTGGCTTTCCAGATTTTAACATGGCGCTCGGTCACGTGAGACCCAACATTTGTCTTTATTTTTCCTCTGTAGGCCTTTCACTTGCTCTTTCTTTTGGATTTCCTGAGTATCGGGGAAGCTTTGGCCCCCTTAAATTCTGCTGCAACGGTTAGTCGTGAGACTTAACCTTTCCAACTTTGCTTCGCCTTCATCGGCCTTTCTTTTCCAATTTTAAATCTTAAAGCGTTTGGAGCTCTTCGGCTTTTCAAACTTGGCCGCGAGGGTTAGCCACGTTGGACTTAACCTTTCACTTCAATCGCCTTTATAGGCATTTCAATTTGTTCTCCTCCTTCCGAGAGTTTTACGTTTTAAGCTACGGTCATCGCGGCCAGTCGGGATCGACTCGATGCCCCTGATGAGGCTCGGTGCCCTTTGCATGTTAGCTTCGCGCTAAACGAGAACCCCGTAAATCAATTTTGCCATCTTTTCTTTTCCTTGATTTATAAACAGAATTAGATTGAAAGGGATTGAAAGACAATAACAAAGAAATGGTGATAATGAATTTTGACAAGAAATATCCCTTTCGGGGAGGAGAAGAAAAGGACTTATCTGGAGTGTATGTGTCCTTCAATGAACATGACATGTGTCTTGGACTAGATGCCTGATCTATATAAACCACCTGACTATCAGAAATTCGTCACAACTTTTAACTCGAGATTGAGAAACCTTGTCCCGTGACCATGTCGATATCAGTGACCAATCATCCTCTTTTCGATTAGTAGTGCCCTTTTCGGGTTTTCACCAACTAACCTCTCTCATTTATCTTCTCTCCATCGCCCTGTAGTGCTCTTTGCGAATTTTCACAGACATGACCCTCTCATTTATAGTTTCCCTTCTCGCCATCGCCTTATGGTGCCCGTGCGGGTTTTCACCGATAAGACTCTCTCATTTTAATTTCTCTACTCACCGTCGCCTTATGGTGCCCGTGTGGGTTTTCACCGATAAGACTCTCTCATTTTAATTTCTCTTGTTGCTTGCATCAGGTCCAGATAGATGTATTTTCTCATTCTGGCTTTTCTTCAACGATCGATCGGAAGGACTTGAACAGGATTTGGGGTAAAAAGAATTTGAATTGACTTACAACTTTGGAACTTTTAGGCGGGTCATTGCCGAATTTTGACACTTGCCCCAACTTAAACTCTTGGGGGAATGTGGATTTTTATTTTGCATGACTGAACCCCAGGGAGAGGCTGCCTACGTATCCTTTCGGAATCAAGTCAGACGTAGTTCAGGTAAACATTTTGTTTTTGTTTGATTTTTTTGTTTTTTGTTTTTCTTTTGATTTTCTTTGATTTTTCCCCTTTTTTTTTTTTTTTTTTTTTTTTTTTTTTTTTACTTCAAGTTCCAAAGAGGGTAGTCAAGGAAGAGTAACCGGCTGAAAGGGTTTACAAAAATGATAGTGTTTGGGGTAACATGAATGAAATCCTTCATCATTTCGATCATAAGTATCATCATCACGAAAAAGGTCAAACATAATATCTTTTGACTGCATCTGCATTAACAGCCGTTTCGGGGTCATTTCCTTCGATGTCCCCCAAATACAATGCTCCTTTTGGAAGCAATTTCCTTATAATGTATGGACCTTTCCAATTCGGGGCGAATTTTCCTTTCGCCTCTTCTTGGTGTGGGAGGACACGTCTTAAAACAAGTTTCCCTACTTCAAAGTTCCTAGGCCGCACTTTCTTGTTGTAGGTGCGGGCCATTCTTTGTTGGTACAACTGCCCGTGACAAACTGCGGCCATCCTTTTCTCATCAATTAGAGTTAATTGTTCCAATCGGGTTTTGACCCATTCATCATCCTCAATTTCTTCTTCGACAATAATCCTAAGGTAGGGAATTTCAACTTCTGCGGGTATTGCGGTTTCAGTGCCATAAACCAATAGATAAGGAGTAGCTCCAACCGACGTGCGCACTGTCGTGCGATATCCCAGTAATGCAAAGGGCAATTTCTCGTGCCATTTCCTGGAAGTTTGAATCATTTTCCTGAGGATCTTCTTGATATTTTTGTTTGCTGCTTCAACGACGCCATTGGCTTTGGGTTGGTAAGGGGTAGAATTGCGGTGTGTGATTTAGAACTGTTCACATACCTCCCTCATCAGGTTACTGTTCAGATTCGCGACATTGTCGGTAATGATAATCTTTGGGATACCAAAACGACAGATGATATTAGAGTGCACGAAATCCACCACTGCTTTCTTAGTGACAACTTTGAATGTGACTGCCTCGACCCATTTCGTGAAATAGTCGTTAGCGACCAAGATAAATATGTGCCCGTTTCAGGCCTTTGGCTCGATTGGCCCGATGACATCCATTCCCCAGGCAACAAACAGCTAGGGTGCTGACATAGGATGCAATTCTGATTGTGGTGCGTGAATCAAATCGCCATGTGTTTCATACTTATGGTATTTCCGGATGAAGGTGAAGCAATCTTTCTCCATGGTCATCCAATAATACCCGGCCCGCAAGATTTTCTTTGCAAGGACATACCCGTTCATGTGGGGACTGCATACTCCTGAATGCACCTCGTTCATGATCTTTTCGGCTTCCTTGGTATGTACACACCTTAATAGATTCAGATCGGGAGTCCTCTTATACAACACTTCCCCACTTAGGAAGAAACTACTGGGGAGTCTCCAGATTGTTCTCTTTCGGTCCCCATTGGCCTGCTCTAGATATTCTTTTATTTTCAAGAATCTTTTGATATCATGATACCAGGGTTGGATATCGGGCTCTACTTCGACCGTGTTTCAATAACCATGCCTTTCCTTGATTTGAATTTCCAACGGGTAAATGTGAACATTACCCGGATATGGAAGCATTGAAGTTAGGGTAGCCAGCGCATCGGCTAACTCGTTGTGGCATCGAGGAATATATCTGAACTCGACAACTTTGAATCATTTGCTAAGATCTTCCACATGTTGTCTATACGGAAGGAGCTTAACATATCGAGTTTCCCATTCTCTCTGAGCCTTTTTGATGATCAGATCAGAATATCCCATGATCAATAACTCTTCTACATCCATGTCAATGGCCATGTTCATGCCAATTATACAAGATTCATCTTCGGTAGTATTGATTGTACAGAAGAAACGTAGACGGGCTGTGGCCGGATAGTGCTGTCCCGTGGGCGAAATCAAGATTGCCCCAATCCCAACCCCTTTTGCATTGAAAGCTCCATCAAAGAACATTTTCCAAGTGCTGGCGTCCTCAGAAGTTATCTCGACTGAGTTTACCTCCTCGTCTGGGAAGTAAGTACTTAGAGGTTGGTAGTCGTCATCGACAGGATTTTCTGCCAAGTGAGCTGCCAAGGCCTGGACTTTCATTGTCGTGCGAGTGACATAGACTATGTCGAATTCGGTGAGCAAAATCTGCCACTTTGCTAATCTCCCGGTGGGCATTGGCGTTTGGAATATGTACTTCAATGTATCCATCCTAGTGATGAGGTATGTGGTATAAGCCAACAAATAATGCCTAAGCTTCTGAGTGACCCAAGTTAGAGCGCAACAAGTTCTTTCCAACAGCGTATACTTCGCTTCGTAGCTGGTGAACTTCTTGCTCAAGTAATATATGGCATGTTCTTTCTTCCCGGTTGCGTCATGTTGCCCGAGAACACACCCGAATGAATTTTCTAGCATCGTCAGGTATAAGAACAAGGGTCTTCCTACTTCTGGTGGGACTAGCACTAGCGGGTTCGACAAATATTCTTTGATTTTGTCGAAAGCGTCCTGGCATTCGTCTGTCCATTTGATGGCTGCATCTTTCTTCAACAGCTTGAATATAGGCTCACAAGTGGATGTCAACTGAGCGATGAATCTGCTGATGTAATTCAACCTACCCAGCAGACTCATGACCTCCTTCTTGGTTCTTGGAGGTTGGAGATCCCGAATATATTTTATCTTTGTCGGGTCCAGCTCGATGCCCCGTCGACTTACTATAAACCCTAGTAATTTCCCAGATGGAACTCCGAAGGCACACTTGGCTGGGTTTAATTTCAAATCATACTTACGCAGGCGTTCAAAGAATTTTCTCAAATGCTGGACATGGTCATCTTGCGTCTTGGATTTAATAATCACAGCATCCACATATACCTCAATCTCCTGATGCATCATGTCGTGGAAAATGGCGGTCATGGCCCTCATATATGTTTCCCCAGCATTCTTTAGACCGAATGGCATGACTCGATAACAATAGGTGCCCCAGGGTGTAGTGAAGGCTGTCTTTTCTGCATCTTCTTCATCCATCAATACCTGGTGATATCCAGCATAGCAATCCACGAAAGACTGTACCTCATGTTTGTTACAATTGTCAACCAGGATGTGTATGTTTGGCAGTGTAAAGTTATCTTTGGGGCTTGCTTTGTTCAAATCTCAGTAGTCGACACACACTCTTACCTTTCCGTCCTTTTTAGGTACTGGAACCACATTGGCCAGCCAGGTGGTGTATTGGACCACTCAGATCACTCCAAGTTTAATTGTTTAGTGACCTCTTCTTTGATTTTGTCACTCATGTCTGTTTTAAATTTCCTTTGCTTTTGTTGGACGGGTGGATAACCGGGATAGGTTGGCAATTTGTGTACCACCAAGTCCACACTTAGTACGGGCATGTTGTCATAGGACCAAGTAAACACATCTTTGAATTCAAATAGCAGTTGAATCAAAGCGTCCTTAGTTCTTTCATCAGTGTGGACGCTTATCATGGTTTCTCGATCCTCTTCTGCATTACCCAAGTTGTCGGGTTCTATTTCGTTTAAGTTTGGCTTAGGCTTATTCACGAATTGTTCTAATTCTCGGTTTATTTCCCTAAAAGCCTCTTCTTCATCATATTCCGGTTCTTGATTCATTATTTCGAGGTTAGACAGCGTATTAAGATCAGAGCATGAAGTCCGCAAACATGTCCTGTTATTTAAGGCCGCATTATTAGGACTGAAAAATAAGAAAAATAAACAAAAATCAGAATATAGATGATGAAATTTTGATTTTATTTCATTGAATTTGAACATAGGAGGGTTTACATCGGAATTCAAAAGGAAATAAATTTAAAACACTTGAGTTACACCCTGAAATAGCTCATAGTGCAGGAAAAATGGCAAAACTGAACTACCGGGACTCCTGCCTGACGGAAAATTGGGTAGCCTTCCAGTTCTGCAACTTGGCGTTTGGGCCCATGTATTGCACATCGGCAGTGCTTGAGCCTTCTCCCAGCTGAACCATGTTAGTTTCATACAACATCTGCTTCATGGCCTCGCAGATCCTTCAATTTTTTCGGCCGTAAAGGCCTCTTCTTCTTCTTCGATACATTGCGGTTCGATGAAAGTCTCTGTAATGTGTGGGACTGGCTGAGGTAGGTCGCATCCATTGCTGTTACGGGCATCAACCCACTTCACATCTTCATTTGAGGCTTGGAAACCTATGTCGAAGAATTTTTCAGCGACAGGTAGAGAGATCGGTTCAGTGATACCTTGTAAAGACACCCCAAGCCCCTTTCCAGGGTTGTGGGCATGAAGCACCTTCTTAATGCTTGTCGGCAAGCACAATTTCAAACGCCTGATGGGTCTCTATAGATTGATTGCTCGTCCTCCCCATGGACCACTATTTCCTGATTTTGATGTTCAAACTTGACCATCTGGTGGAGGGTAGATGGCACTGCGCCGGCAGCGTAAATCCACGGTCTTCCTAGTAGGAAGTTATACGAGGTGTCCATATCCAGGATCTGGAAGTTTACCGTAAAATCTACAGGGCCGATTGTCATGATTATGTCTATTTCGCCAATGGCATCCCTTTTGATTCCATCGAAGGCACGGACACAGACGTTATTTGTCCTGATTCTCCCAGTATCGATTTCCATCCTTTGAAGTCTTGACAAAGGGCAAATATCTACCCCGGAACCTCCATCTAGCATAACTTTCTTCACATAATATCCCACACTTTTAACTGTTAAGTGTAAGGCTTTGTTCTGAGCGGCCCCTTCAGGTGGTAGATCATTCTAGCTGAAAGAAATTTTATTTACTTCAAAGAAGCGCTCAGCCATTCTTTCCAATTGTTCGACTGAGGTTTCCGCAGGAACATATGCTTCATTCAGCATTTTCAAGAGTATTTTCTGATGCTCGTTTGAGCCCATAAACAAATATAAGAGTGATACTTGATCAGGAGTTTTCCTGAGTTCTTCAATTGTGGCGTATTCAGTCATGTTCATCTTCTTAAAGAACTCTTCAGCCTCTTCGGTGGCGATATGTCTTTTAAAAGGGAAGCGTTTGTGCTTGTTTTTGGCCAGCTCTTTCAGATTGAGGTATTTTTCAGATGAGTTTGCTTCAATTGCTTCCCCTGTGATCTCTTTCCCTTTGTATGTTACTAACGTCTTGTTGTAGTTCCAAGGAACGGCAGTAGTATCCTTCACGGGAGTTTGCGACGCGCGGCTAATAACCACAGGCTCATTTAGCCTTGGTGAAATTATTTTCCCCCGCGCCACGTACGTCCCCTTTGGTACATACATTGTTGGGTCGTTCATCATGGCTCTGTTAAATTGTAGCCTTCTCGGAGGAATTAACGTGCCTTGTTCCTTCTTCAGTGCCCTGGGGACGTAAAGAACAACGTCTTTAGAGGGTCCTTTTTTTGTCTTGATTTCATCCTTCCCCGTGTCTCCAGGGATGTGTTTACTTTTCTTCGTTTCCAGGACCTTCTTGGGTGCCGCCTTGGGATTTTTCTCCACATCTACGATGGCGATGATAGCCATTAAAGCTGGATCAAAATCTTGGTCCTTGCAGATCATGCCGATAACGGGCCTATTGTTATGGGCGGGCAATGGATTATTAGTTACATTGGGACCTTCTTCATCCCTTAACACTACCTTCTTTTGCTCTATAAGATTCTCCACAGCCCGCTTGAGAGTCCAGCAATCCTCCGTGTCGTGCCCCTCTGGTCCGAAATGGTAGGCACAATTGGTTCCGGGTTTGTATGACACTGATGCTGGGGTTTGCCTGGTCGGAGGTACGGGCCGTAGAGGCCCCATCTGGACTAACTTTGGGAAAAGACTTGAATATGTCTCACCGATAGGAGTGAAATTAAGTCTCCTTGGTGGCTCACGGGGGTAAGCATTGTACGGGTAGTTGTTTTGAGGAGGGCGTGGATTATATGGAGCTGGGGGAGGATGGTTATTTCTTGGGGGTGGGGCTTTGTTCTGGTTGTATTGTTGTTGCGGCCTGAGATGCGGCTAAGCGTTCATGACCGCATAGGGTAAAGGGGACGTATTATAAGCTGTGTTTTGGTGAGGATAGTAGTGTTGGGAAATTTTGGGGAATGGACCTAAGTATTGCCGAGAACCCCTGACATCGGAAGCCATCATGGCCCCTTCTTCTTTCTTCATTTTGTTGGCCGCACTCCCGGATCCGTTTTGGATGGCCTTGGAGGTTGCTCTTATGGCCGATTGGCTTAGGATACGATCGGTCTTTAGACCATTCTCAACCATTTCTCAAATTTTGATTGCTTATGCGAATGGTTTGCCCATGGAGGACATCATATACTGAAAGTAATCCGCTTCTTGTGCTTGTATAAAAACACTGACCATTTCAACCTCGTCCATCAGAGGTTTGACCCTGGAGGCCTGCTCACGCCACTTAATAGCGTACTCTCTGAAACTTTCTGAGAACTTCTTTTTTAGATTGGACAGAGAGTTTCTATCGGGAGCGATATCCACGTTGTATTGGAACTGTCGGACAAAATCCCGGGCCAAGTCATCCCATATGTGCCAGCGGGATATATCCTGATCCATGTACCATTCTGATGCAATCCCTGTCAAGGTTTCCCCGATATATGCCATGAGAAGTTCCTATTTCCCACCAACTCCCCGGAGCTGGTTGCAATACCTTTTCAGATGAGCTTTAGGGTCCCCATGACCGTCATATTTCTCGAACTTTGGGGTTTTAAGCCCGAGAGGCAAATGGACGTGCGGGAACATGCACAAACCAGCATAGGAGACACTTTTCTGCCCGCTCATCCCTTGTATGTTCTTGAGGCTCTGCTCAATACTCTTCATTTTCCGAGCTATTTCTTCGTGCTCGGGGCTTTTCTTATCTTGTCCCAAAGTAACTTCATACTGAGGTTGTTGGGGGTATGAATTGGGAGTGACATGAGTGGTGCCTAGAAATGACGGCGTTTGGAATGTAAACGCCGGTGGCTCAAAGCTTGGTCCAGAGATGGTTGGAGGATCCATGGCGGAGCTCGGTGGTGCGGTGAAGATGTTGGAAGATGCACCAGAAAATAGGACTTGGGGGCGAACCTTAGAAGGCCTTTCGGCAAAGTGAGCCGACATAGTTGGGTATCCAATTGGCGTGGTTGGGTAACTTATGGGGATGTTGGAGGTACCGCCTGTCCTGGGGATTAGCTCTGGAAAACCCGGGATGGAACTGGGCGGTTCCCTACCATTGGAACGTGTGTCCCATATTTCCAGCATGCGGCAACGCATAATCCTGTTCTCCTCAACTGGATTTGGGATGACTGGATTTGGGTCATCCACGGAAGAGTTGACGATTGATAAGTGACTTTCGGATGTCATTTCTATGCTTCCTTTTGATCTAGTGAAGTAAGGATAGGAAGTCAGGTTACTGCAGAAACCAACCACTTTAGAAAAACACCTTTAAGAGCAAAACACGAGACGTTAGGTTGAAACATTTATCACATAGGGAATCGCACGTTTGGTGTATGCAATGAACCTAGGCAATTAAACTCTTTCTATATGTTTTGCAACAGTTGTGTGTTTCATCCCGACTTTATTTTCTCAGATTTGAACTTTCCCGCTTTTTTATTATATTTTCACCTTTTGTTTTTTCTCTATCGTTTTATCACTCTTGTCTTTCTTTTATTATATTATTTTGCTTTTTTATTTTTCACTCACTTTCCTTTCTTAAGATTATGATCGAATCCTATGTGGATTGCCTACGTATAACGGCGCCGCGTGAATCAGATCATTACGTAGTTCAAGGGATAGATTCGAAGGAAAGAACTGAACATTTTTTGAGAGTTTCATTCATTAGATAAAATACTTTCGACTTCAAAAGAAACTTCAGTACACTTTTTGAAATTTTAAGAACTACAAAAAGACTTAAGACATTCTTTCTTGGAAATGTAAAAACTACAGTGGACTTAGACAGGACCACAGTAGGAAGATAAAATACAGACTCGAAAAATATCAAAAATACATCAGTGCTTCCATTGCTTCAGGGACCCCTGGGGCATCATTCGCTATTGCCACGGGTCTGCGTGCTATATCTTGCTGGAGGCGGTAGAGGTCTTCCATTATCTTGTGGACGAAGATCATAACCGCTGAGAAGAAGGTGGTCCGTGTCATATCTTCGCATTCCTGGCATTTGGTGACAAAGTAATCAGCTATCTCCCGGACCCTTTGACTGATGATACCTTTCTCCTGAAGTAGACGCCCGATCTACTGAGATATTGCCTCTAAATCCTGGGCGTCTTTGTGACTCTTCTCTTTCCATTGTCGCAATTCTTCTTCCAACTAGGCTATCATGTCATAGCACTGTTCCCTTTCTGCGTTAAACCTTTTTGCTTGTTGGCCATTTTGTTTTCAAAAGTGGCCATTCTTTCTTTCTAACCCAGAACTTCTTGGTCGTGCTTTCTCTTCAATTTTTGCACGAATTTTGCCCGTTCTTCTGCATTCTTTGCCAACTTTTCTCGAACTCGGGTCAAATCTTCTTCGGCTTTGTCTAGGTCGTCACCATAGCTACACAACTTTTGCATGAGACTGGTGACAAGTCTTTCGTCGGCTCTACTTCTTTCGGGGTTTTCAGTGGCTATCTTCATTTTCTGGATTTGAGCCCAGAGGGCTTCATTTTCTTTGTTCAGCCTGTTTCTTTCCCCTTCGACTGCAATAGTTTGTAAAGTGTTTTAAAATTTGAACTCTCGGAACTGGGCCTCCAGTTTACTTGTTGTAGCCCGGTAGTTGTTTTTCTTTTCTAGCCAACCCCAGTGTTCTTGTGTTTGCTCAGTAAAATGCTGCACGTGAGTCTTTTCGCAGGTCGCTCTGGTTCTTGGTACTCTCGGCCTCTTCTACTATACCAAGAAATATAGGCTGGCTCTACTTCTCCTTGATATATGTTCCTTACCCGAGTCTGAGGCTCTAAGAATCTACACTGGTTCCAGATCTGACGGACCCTGTTTTCCGAAAATATAGCTCTCGGACACAACTTAATGGCTTGTCGGCTTAGGTCCTCATCATGTGGAATGCCTTGTCGTGTCACGACCCAAAACCTATGGGTTGTGATTGCGCCGGACACAACTGTCAGGCAAGCCAACCCCTTAACCAGTTGAAATACCTTCCTGTTTAACAATTTCAAAATCGTTGCCTTTATTGCATTTCATAATCAAATAAATAAATTGTTGTAAATTAAACACGACAGGGAATCCATTTAATTCAATAAAACAAGACTCAACACATCTCCAGAACCCGGTGACACAAGTACATAAGCAGTTTCTAAGAATTTATACAATTACACAACTCTTGTCCGAGAATAAATGGGAAAAATGGAATAAAATACAAGTAAAGATATAGAAGGAAGGATACTCTGTCAACTGCGGAACGCCTCCGGATGAATGCAGCCCAAGTAAGTCTACGAATCATTTTCGAAACTATGAAGGTACCTGTGTCACAAAATGCACAGAAAGTGTAGCATGCGTACATATACATATATGTACCCAGTGAGTATCCCGTCTAAACTCGAAGAAGTAGTGACGAGAGGTCGACTAGATACTCACTAATGTCCAGCAACGTAATATAGAATGAGATAAGGCTAAAGCAATAGGCATGCGAAACAGTAAGAAACAAGTATATGAACACATAATGTAACACAAGTAAGAGCACCAAGCACCAATTCCTATTATTCAATAATACCTTGCCAATACTGTCATATGTGAACCAGACTCAAGTGTACATATACCGAAACGGACAAGACAACCGACCGGATTCATAAGGACTGAGGTCATAAGCTCCCCACAATCGCGAATCATACCTGCGACTCGTGTGCTGACTCGATAGTAATAAGCTCCCCACGATCGCGAATCATACCTGCGACTCATGTGCTGACTCGATAATAGTAAAAAGCTCCTCACGATCGCGAATCATGCCTGCGACTCGTGTGCTGACTCTATAGTAATAGTATTTACATATAGGTACCTACGGGTACCGACTCGACCGTGAACTCAACAGGATTGTGCCAATATCATATCACTGATTTCCAATTAGGATTTACATCATCATATTTTTACCTCTCCCATGTCGTTCAACAATAAACACAATTTATAATACATATAATGGATCAAATAAGGCACAAAATGGCATGCTCGTTGGTCCTACGGCTACCCGACATAGCAATATAGTCGCCACGTATGCACTCTCGTCACTTGGTACGTACGTGGCCCCGTCAACATGTAAACATAGCAATCAAGGAACCTACGGGGACATTTCCCCCTTACAAGTTTGGAAACGAGATCACCTCGCTCCGAAGATTCATCACCTGCTTCCAAGCCTCTACGACGACTAAAAATGGATGCGCACGCTCCCAAACTATCCAAATAACGATAATTCAATGAAAATATACTCAATAGATCATAACCAATTCAAATTACAAAGTTCCTCAGCCCGGCTCAATGAAATGACCAAAATGCCCTCGGGCCCACGTGCCCGGACCTCGAAAATTCTTGAAGAAAATCCCTACCCGAAGCTTTACTAATTCAATTACACATTTTACTCAATTATTCATGCTCAATTCGTGGCTAAAATCAAAATTTCCAAATTCTAGGTTTCTTCCAAATTTTCCTCAAATTTTCCTTAATTTTCATGTTCTATTACATGTAATAATCTTGTATCTAACTTGAAATGAGTAGGAGTAACTTACCTTAACATAGATGACGAAAATCCTCTCTTGAAGCTCTCAATAAACTCGCCCATGGCTTTGAAAAATGAGAGAGAAATGCCAAAATCCCGTTTTAATCAACACTGCCCAGTTCTGCCCTTCTATGCGATCGCATGAAGTCGTCTGCGATCGCACAGGCCACCCAGATCACTCCTCCGCGATCGCACAAGCACACCCGCGATCGCACAGGCCCTTTCCAGCTCCCGCCAAAATTCCATCTCCGCGATCGCTCCTTAATCCTTGCGATCGCACTAGCCTGCCCAGCCCTTCTCTGCGATCGCACACCAACATCCGCGATCGCAAAGGCCAAAAACCTTGCCCCTCAATTTCTTCTCCGCGATCACATAGCTAAGGTTGCGATTGCATAACATTACCAGAAACACCAGAAACAACAACAACAATACAACCCGAGATGCCCCAAAACCACCCCGAAACACACCCCAGGCCCTCGGGACCCTGTCCAAACACACGACTCAGTCCCATAACATCCCACGAACTTGCTCGAGGCTTCAAATCACATCAAACAACACCGAAATCACGAATCGCACTAAAATCCAACTTTATGAACTTTGAAATTTCTAACTTTCACATCTGATGTCGAAACCTAACAAACCACGTCCGATTGACCTCAAATTTTGCAGGCAAGTCATATTCGACATTACGGACCTACTCCAACTTCCATAATCTCATTCCGACCATGATATCAAAATTTCCATTTCCGGTCGAATTCTTCAAAAACCTTCAGTTTTCTATCTTTAGCCAAATGACCTTAAATTGACTTCCGGATATCCGAATTTACTTCCGGTCGCGCTCCCAACTCCAGAATCACCATACGGAGCTATTCCCAGATTCGAAATCCCAAACGGACCTCAATATCATTGAAATGTACTTCAAGTCAAACTTAGGAAATTTCCTTTAAATACTGACTTTCCACAATATACGTTGAACTGCTCCCGGGTTATCCAAAACCTGTTTCGGACATACGTCCAAGTCTGAAATCATCATACAAACTTGCTGGAACCTTTGGATCCTGATTCCGAGGTCGTTTACTCAAAATCCCAGCCTTACTCGATTTCTTCAACTTAAGACTTCTAAAATGAGAATCTTCCTTTAAACTCAACTCCGATCTTCTTGAATTTCAATTCCAACCATATGCACAAGTCAATATACCTGAAATGAAGTTGTTCGTGACTCCCAACTGCTGAACGATGGGCTAGATCTCAAAACGATCGGTCGGGTCGTTACATTCTCCCCTACTTAAACAGACGTTCGTCCTCGAACGTTCCAAGAACTGCCCCAGAATTATCTGAAATCACTGTTTAACACCTCGTGTACCTGCCCGTGCTACCACAACCCAGTTGAGCACATTAGCTTGATAAAATCTAAAGGTATTCCCTTTTATCCATATAATAAACTCAGACCCCAGTTCCAACACTTGAAATTTCTCTGCCATGCCTGTTTCTAATATGTGAACACCGCAACAACTACCACACGAGGCCACAGAACACAACTGCGTATCCTTGCTGAATCCGCACCATCCACCGCATAATACATCATCTGACCACAATGACGCTCCCTGAACCTTAATAGCCAGAATTCTACGAATTTGATGCTCTTAAAGCACCTCAGAAGATACACACATATATCCTGCTATAATGCTGACGATACCACCACAGCGGAGGAAATGTGTAGAAATTCCTAACCAACTGCAGAGTTAACTAAACATTGAAATCCTTCCTCCTGACTAAGATCATCACCCCATTACAACCAATGATGGTGATTGTCCTGCAATGTACTTGCATAGTCCTATCACAGCGATCCCAAATTTATAATCTCGTCTCACCCAGTACGAACTGCTCATATAACCAATCACCCCGGGCATAACCAACAGTCTCACACAATGCCACAATGCGCCAATAGGCCACAATTCGAACACGACACATAAGGAAACAACATTGGGAAGGGACTACCCGACTCACGCAATAAATATGAACTTCCCTGTTGCGGCGCGCAACCCGATCCAAATAACATACCCGTAGCGGCGTGCCACCCGATCCCATCATAGAATTTACATAAAGAAATATATACACAGAGCTAAACTGCTCACTAATACAATTTACTGACATCGGTAACAAGCACGCTGAGTGCATAATACTATTCTGGGGAGACTAATAGGGCCATATGCCACAAACTCAAGCACCACTGAGGTGCGATATATAATTTGAATCTCAAGAGCCATTCCGCTCACTTAACCTCATCGCCACGCGAAATCTCAACACATAAGAATTACCAAGCAGTTTTACAACTCACACGGCACAATTGCAATATCACATGAATTCGACGAAGACGGGACAACACCTGATATCCCAATACCCCTCCTTGAGGAGTGCCATACTGCAATTAACACCTCTGACTCGCATGAAGCCCAAAATCTTGTTTAAGTCCATTCACTCACTTCAAGCCGATTCTACTCGCATTGAACTAGGTTGATAGCCTTACCTGGGTCCAAACAACCCGCTTCCTTTTTCTTATACACACGAGGAAAACCATCATAGCCGAGATAAACACCCCACAATCCACAACCAACTGAACCGAACGCCTTTCAGGCATAAATACTCAATTAAGCAATATTACAATCCTTATACTTACTTAGTCTAAATCTGCAGTCAATCAGGTGACTACAAGTCACGCTTACACAATCTTCCCATGGTCACACTCCCAGGACTTTCCACACAAGGCAACAAGTATGCACATCCATACCACCGACCATCCTAAGGCTGTAAAGCAATTCAAGGGCCCGTAATCAGGATACCAAGTCTCTTTCACTAAACCCCGATCTCAGGTGACACTGAAGACAACATCAGCTTATTCTAGACATTCAAATCCCTTGTTCTTGCTCCCTTGAGCTCATGACATCCTTGTTAACACCGAACCGCAATCTCGATTCTAACTTCCAGTTATATACCGCTTTTTGCACATAACATGCCAATATGGAGTAGCATAGGAAGTTCCATCATAACTCCTGAACCCCTAACAGGGTGAAAACTTCATCACATATAGAAACCTTTTATTTGCTTTAATTCATGAAAACCATAACAACACACAGGTGAGCTCTCACAATCACAATACATGAAAATCCTTAAGTAGTGGTCTGAACAACCATAAACCTTCCGGGATCCGCCTACACCTGACAGGACATAGCACTTGAATGCTTCCAAATGAAATCTATTACGACGGCCGACGAGCCCCGCACATATCTGCACAAACCATTTACGTACTCAATCATACCGAAGGAACTGATCAATGTCGTACAAGCGCCATTCCATCATGGCTAACCAATCCATCTTCTTTTAATCATCTTTAATTGCCTCAGGATAATAGTAACTTCTTTCAACTCATAACAACTCAACCCTCACTCATTCTGAGTGACCTTGAATCACGAGACCATTCTACCTAAATTCTGCAACTCGTCTCACAACCTCCTGATAATCTTTCTACAACCTGGAGTTTATTCTCTCACTCCTCCGATACTATCCAGCGTGCTGAAATAACATAGAACCCTCCAACCATCTTCCTTCTTCTTAGAGACTATACTGCAGAAGCTCGCTTCTTAATTATACTGTTGCCTGAAACCCTTAAACACCGCATACTCTTACTTTCGAATTCATTAGGACCACTACTGAGAGTCACCCACTCTGTTTGGCCCCGAATACAATTAACCCCAAGGCTCTCCTAGAACATGAACACCCTTTCAACGGAGCACGTGACTGAGTTGCTGCCCTTACAACTTGTCTATGCCTTAAGCACGAATTCTTAGTCTTCCAAAGCCTAACCCTGGTCTAGTAGGACCAATTTCGCACACATTTATCGAATTCCATGCTCAATTATGCCTATACTCTTTTCCCTTAGTTGTAACATCTTGCCGATACGCCAACAAATCTGCAATCCCATCAGAGCACAATCCTACGACCCAACTGCAGGTGGTAGGACTCCCCCACTTAGCCCGAAGCTACTTCTTGCACCGCTCTAGTCCCTGCTGAGATCCTTTTCTCCTTTGAAGACATGACATTGTCTCACCAATCCACCCAATTCTTCCGAATTCTCCTGTTAGCCTCCCTTAAATATTTGAATTTTCTAACACCATTCACAAATTCTACCTCCTACCGATTAGCCACTAGGACTCCGCACAGAACTTACCATCCCTACAACCGCTAACCTACTCATAGAAGACAACCCACCCGAGGAAACGAGCCAACTGACACCTACCATTATGCTATGATTCTCACTTTCTACAATATCAAGACCCCCATCCTAAGCATGTATCCATTTACCAACCTTACTAATCCGTCCGCTCTTCCTGGACATCTACTAAATGGGATACCACATCTTCTGATTCATCACTAAGCTTCCGCTCTCCCACTTGCCCAACTCATTCCCTTAAGTGCCACCTGACTTCCTTTCCTTACACCTGATCTTTTAGAATTAGCACCAACGCCTAGCACTTCTCACGTATCTTCCTTCATCGTATGATGCCCTCCTGCTGCCTCAATTTAATACTATCCTCTGTAGCTATTAAACCAACATATCATCACAACTATAATTTTTTACGAAGATCATCTTCCTCGAGCCGCCTTCATTAAAAGTGCTTATTCAATACGGAACCACAACACCCCACGACCTCTGACGGCCGCTTCTTCAACACTAATTCACAACAATCCAATCCAACGCAACCGAATAGCTGTAACATCGGCGAACTTAACCCATTCTATTTGATCAAAGGCGACGATAGCTTATTACAGGTGAGTACTCCACCTCACTTGGAAACAACAATCCTTACCACTTTATCAGCCCAAGACCAGATCATTTGTAATCCAAATGCCTCTCCCCCCGACGGAACAAAATACTGAAATCTCAAAACCCTACTCTTAGAAGACCTCCTTTCAAACCGTTTATCACCCCAGTACATGGGCAAACGTTCTATCCTCATATCAACATCACGCCATAACCATTTGTAAGTTTCATAACCACATGAGCACGACTCCAAAGTTCTCAAAGACACAGCTACTAAGCTGAGATGACAAAAACATTCTTCCGCAGAACAACGATGACAGCCTCAATCAACTACGCTAGGAGAAACATCCCGTACCACATCCATAGTATCATTAAAATCCCTCAACCCTTGATTCATAACAAGCGCTTCGCGATGGATAAGATTGAATAGGAAGAAGCATAGGCATAAGACTTAAAGGGAACAAGTCGCACGATGAGGAATCAAGAAGGGAAGTACTCCTAACAGCCCTGTAGCATCCCGAAGATAAGTACAGACGTCTCCGTACCGATCCGCAGGACTCTACTAGACTTTCTCATGACTCGTGAAACCTACAGAAACCTAAAGCTCTGATACCACGTTGTCACGACCCAAAACCTATGGGTTGTGATGGCGCCGGACACCACTGTCAGGAAAGCCAACCCCTTAACCAGTTGAAATACCTTCCTGTTTAACAATTTCGAAATCGTTGCCTTTATTGCATTTCATAATCAAATAAATAAATTTTTGTAAATTAAACACGACAGGGAATCCATTTAATTCAATAAAACAAGACTCAACACATCCCAAAAACCCGGTGACACAAGTACATGAGCAATTTCTAAGAATTTATACAATTACACAACTCTTGTCCGAGAATAAATGGGACAAATGCAAAAAAAAAAACAAGTAAAGATATAGAAGGAAGGAGACTCTGTCTACTGCGGAACGCCTCCGGATGAATGCAGCCCGAGTAAGTCTCTGAATCATTTTTCGAACTATGAAGGTACATGTGCAACAAAATGCACAGAAAGTGTAGCATGAGTACATATACATATATGTACCCAGTGAGTATCCCGTCTAAACTCGAAGAAGTAGTGACGAGAGGTCGACTAGATACTCACTAAGGTCCAGCAATGTAATATAGAATGAGATAAGGCTAAAGCAATAGGCATGCGAAACAGTAAGCAACAAGTATATGAACACATAATGTAACACAAGTAAGAGCACCAAGGACCAATTCCTCTTATTCAATAATACCTTGCCAATACTGTCATATGTGAACCAGGCTCAAGTGTACATATACCGACACGGACAATACAACCGGCCGGAGTCATAAGGTGGGTCATAAGGACTGAGGTCATAAGCTCCCCACGGTCGTGAATCATACCTGCGACTCGTGTGCTAAATCGATAGTAATAAGCTCCCCACGATCGCGAATCATACCTGCGACTCGTGTGCTGACTCGATAATAGTAATAAGTTCCCCACGATCGCGAATCATACATGCGACTCGTGTGCTGACGCGATAATAATAATAAGCTTCCCACGATCGCGCATCATGCCTGCGACTCATGTGCTGACTCAATAGTAATAGTATTTACATATAGGTACCTACGGGTACCGACTCGACCGTGAACTCAACAGGATTTTGCCAATATCATATCACTGATAGCCAATTAGGATTTACATCATCATATTTTTACCTCTCCGATGTCGTTCAACAATAAACACAATTTATAATACATACAATGGTTCAAACAAGGCACGAAATGGCATGCTCGTGAGTCCTATGGCTACCGGACATAGAAATATTGTCTCCACGTACGGACTCTCATCACTTGGTACGTACGCGGCCCCCTCAACATGTACATATAGCAAACAAGGAACCTACGGGGACATTTCCCCCTTACAAGTTTGGAAAGGAGACTCACCTCGCTCCGAAGATTCATCACCGGCTTCCAAGCTTCTACGACGACTAAAAATGGATGCGCACGCTCCCAAACTATCCAAATATGATAATTCAATGAAAATATACTAAATAGATCATAACCAATTCAAATTACAAAGTTCCTCAGCCCGACTCAATGAAATAACCAAAATGCCCTCGGGCCCACGTGCCCGGACCTCGAAATTTCTTGAAGAAAATATCTACCCGAAGATTTACTAATTCAATTACACATTTTACTTAATTATTCATGCTCAATTCGTGGCTAAAATCCAAATTTCCAAATTCTAGGTTTCTTCCAAATTTTACTCAAATTTTCCCTAATTTTCATGTTCTAATCCATGTAATAATATTGTATCTAACTTGAAATGAGTAGGAGTAACTTACCTTAACATAGATGACGAAAATCCTCTCTTGAAGCTCTCCAAAAATCGCCCATGGCTTTGAAAAATGAGGGAGAAATGCCAAAATCCCGTTTTAATCAACACTGCCCAGTTCTGCCCTTCTATGCGATCGCATGAAGTCGTCTGCGATCGCATAGGCCACCCATATCACTCCTCCGCAATCGCACAAGCACGCTTGCGATCGCACAAGCACGCTCGCGATCGCACAGGCCATTTCCAACTCCCGCCAAAATTCCTTCTCTGCGATCGCACCTTCCTCCTTGTGATCGCACTAGCCTTCCCAGCCCTTCTCTGCGATCTCACACCAACATCCGCGATCGCATAGGCCAAAAACCTTTCCCCTTAATTTTCTCTTCACGATCGCATAGCTAAGGTTGCGATCGCATAGCATTCCTAGAAACACCAGAAACAACAACAGCAATACAATCCGAGATGCCCCGTAACCACCTCGAAACACACCCGAGGCCCTCGGAACCCCGTCCAAACACACGACTCAGTCCCATAATATCCCACGAACTTGCTCGAGGCTTCAAATCACATCAAACAATGCCGAAATCACGAATCGCACTAAAATCCAACTTTATGAACTTTGAAATTTCTAACTTTCACATCCGATGCCGAAACCTATCAAACCATGTCCGATTGACCTCAAATTTTGCAGGCAAGTCATATTCGACATTAGAGACCTGCTCCAACTTCCGGAATCACATTCTCACCCCGATATCAAAATTTCCATTTCCGGTCGAATTCTTCAAAAACATTCAGTTTTCTGTCTTTAGCCAAATGACCTTAAATTGACTTCTGAATATCCGAATTCACTTCCGATCGCGCTCCCAACTCAAAAATCACCATACGAAGCTATTACCGGACTCGGAATCCAAAACGGACCTCAATATCATTGAAATGTACTTCAAGTCAAACTTAGGAAATTTCCTTAAAATACTAACTTTCCACAATATACGCTGAACTGCTCCCGGGTTATCCAAAACCCGTTCCAGACATACTCCCAAGTCTGAAATCATCATACAAACCTGCTGGAACCTTCGGATCCTGAGCCTTACTCGATTTCTTCAACTTAAGACTTCTAAAATGAGAATCTTCCTTTAAATTCAACTCCGATCTTCCAGAATTTCAATTCTGACCATATGCACAAGTCAATATACTTGAAATGAAGCTGTTCGTGACTCTCAACTGCTGAACGATGCACTGGATCTCAAAACGACCGGTCGGGTCGTTACATGTTGTCTACCCAACTGCCGTAAGACCCGATGTGGGGCATATGGCTGGATACTCCACAGACCCATTAACAAAAGATAACACACCTCAGTGGACATATTGATAACCTCGCCGACAGGGAGCCATCCTAAAATCCCCCTCGATTCGATCGGCGGTTAATGAACTCAAATGTGAGTGCTAGGCCTCTGTGCCCTCAGGAAATTTGTGGCCCTATACCCGAGTATTGTGTTCTTCGATACAATTCAGATCGGTTAAGTCGTAGTTCATGTAACCCGGGCGGTGATAGAGGTGCTCAATCATCCAAATCTGTATGAGAAGATTGAACCCTTCAAAGAACATTCCCCCAGACCAGCAAATTGTCAAATCACGGTAAATCTCGGCTAAGATCATTGGTATAAGAGTGCCATTGTTCTTCTTCAGCATGAAATCCTCCATCCCTACCAGTCCGATATCTATAAGTCCGTCACCTCTGGGGCAGATTAAGGTGTCTAGGAATTCTACCACGAAAGCTAACCCCCCGGAGGGCTTCCCATTTAGCCTGGTTCTTGTAGTGAGTCAGACCAGTATTTTCAGCTTCATAGCCATGAGTATCTCCATAACGTTTGTACATGAAATAGAAAGTGCATAACCCTTCAGCCAGGTGTGAGTCTTGAGTGTCCCGACTAACGTTCAAAAGATCTAAGAACATATGTGGATTTACCGCCCTGGGTGCTACTGGATACCGTCTTCTAAGATTGTCACTAAGACCAACATACCCCGCTATTTCCTCTAGCGTGGGTGTCAACTCAAAGTCTGAAAAGTGGAACACGTTGTGGGAGGGGTCCCAAAATGACACTAAAGCTTCGACGATATCCAACCTGGGCTTGATTTTTAGAAGGCTAGTGAGTCCACCTAAAGCTTTTACGGCAGACTTTATACTAACTTCCCCCAAGTCGCTCCACCACATATGAAGTCCTACGGGAATTTCCTCGACATCTCTAAAGGGAGTGTTTTCAACTGTATTCATCTTGCACGTTTGTTTAAATGTTTCGATTAAGAAAAGAAAGCCATAAAAAAGTTTTGATTGAATGCGAAAAAGTGTTATTTTTGCAAAAAATTTGTAATAAAGAAAAATGGACCATCCTTGCGAATACGACCCTTCAATACTTCGGGTAGGAAGCTTTTCGGGTTGCGCTCGCTAATTGGGCCAGATGTTTTCGAAAAGACTATAAGTGGCTATTTTTTGCAAAAATAGACTCCCGACGTCCTGTTGGGACAATTTGCTATTTAGGCAAGAACAACATCACCTAATTTTTTGACCGTATTTTTCTATTTTGGTTTCGAAAATAAGGTTGGACCCGACGAGGGTTGCCTATGTATCTCACATCCGGTGAAAATCAAACAATGCGTAGTTCGGAAACCTCGACACAATTTTGAAAAATATGCACCTACTCACTTTGTTTTGAAATACTATTTTCCATTTTCAGAAATTTTGGTAGAGTTTCGAGATTATTTTTAATATCGGGGTTTTTCAAAAATCGGATAAATCTCCTATTCTATTCCTCTCTTGGTTTTTTTGTTATCTTCTTTTAGCTGGCCAACAAACAAACCGTAACAAAATGTTGTACACATAGCAAGCAGGATGCATTAGGATGGTCCCTCATTTTGGGTTCACCTGTGCTAGACGGACCCAACCCCTGTATTGAGTCCCCTAAGTCAAATGCACGTGATGCAAATAAACTTTGCTACTAGAGATCCGGCATGAGGTTATGTCATACTAGGTTTATACCCTGGGGTTTTGTTCTAGACAAGGCTTACCCGAGCGGACAGCTCGAGCCGAGGTCGGGGCAGCGTACCAGAAATAGAGAAGCCTCACCGGCTTTGCAACTTGTCTGTACCTCGTTCTAAAATTTGGATGACTCTAACAGAAAAGAAGTCACACGAAGTGCACACTTCCCAGATGATTTAGAAGACTCAGAGAGAAGTAGGGTTTCGGCACAGTTTATATTCAGTTCAAATAATATCAAAGCAGTAAATGCGGCAACTAGCACATTAGGTTTAAACACGTACAATAAGATAATGAAAGACAAAATATAACTATTATATAAGCTCGAATTCTTGAACCCTGAACAATAGATTCTGGGTTCGGTCCCCAGTAGAGTCGCCAGAGCTGTCACACCTCCTTTTTCACTACCCCGGGATTAATAAAGGGGTAATAAAGGAGTTTTTCCAATTAAAGTGACATAATTCGGTTTTTGGGATTTGTTATTGATGAGTGGCGATTTTACCACTCATTTTGGCCTCTTTTCAGTAGATTTTGTGTTACTCAATGGATATTTGAGGTTACTATCTGTGTATAATTGCTCTATTTGCAGGAAAATGATGCCATGAAGTGGTTAAGGTCAAAATTGAGTGAAATTTAGCAAAAGAGAGTAAAGAAGAGAAAAGAGGAGGACAAAGGCCGAATGCGATCGCATATGCAACATGCGAATCGCATTTCGAGCCTAGATATCGCATACCGCAACAGAAAGTTGAGCCCATTTTTATGAGTGAAATGCGGTCAAATATGCGACCGCATATCTCAAATACGGTTCGCATTTGAGTCGCATCACCATCTGACGCCTGAAGCTACATTGTAAATGCGACGCACGAATGCGATCGCACATCACTAATGCGGACCGCATCTCTCAAATGCGACGAACCTCTGGGACCTAGGGTTTTGATGTGCGATGGAGAAAGTGAAGATGCGAATCACATTCCTGTTATGCGACAGAAATACATATCAGCCCGACAGGGGTGTTTTTGTCCACTTTTCACTCGAATTTTTGGCCCTCTATAAAAAGCATACCTTGGCAACAACTTAGGCAGCCATTAGAGATCTATCTTTGGACATTTCTTCAGTTTTGTAAATATATTTTGAGTAGAGAAGAACAAGTTTTGAAGCTAGGGCTTTGCACACACACTTGGGTCTTGAAGATTTCACCATTGTGGTTAAGGATTTCTTACCCATTTATGTTTATTTCTTCATTTCCTTGTTTTGTATTGAATATCTAAGTGTGTAGTATTTTTCCAACACTTGAATATGGTTTATGGGAATATTCATGTTTAAAGTGTGGATTAAATACCTTGTTGTGCTTATGTATTGAATGATTTTCATATATTTGTGAAGTGGGTGTTTGTTATTTTAATTATTCTTGTTCTTTAATGTTTCCAAAGGGATTAGCTAACCCTAGGACTCGCCCATTAACTCTGAATTAGTCTTGGAAAAGACTATTTGGGGTTGGGAAAGATTAATTAACAAGAACTTGAGGATTTAACCCTCATTTTATAGATTCTACCTAGGGATAGGATTGAACTACTTGTAGCCAAACCCAGAAGTGCTTATTCTCCTAATTGGGTTAGGGATAATTCAATAAGGAAGTCTTGTTAGAGTTTGGGAAAAGCTAATTAAGAAATGTTATCCGTGGCTAATTAACATTACCCGCTCATATTTGTAAAATCGTGAAATACATTGGATCGTTACTCGAGTGTAATACCCGAAGCATCGATACTTGTTGCCATCGATCATTTTAATTGCTTTCTAGGTTAGTTTATATTTTCGCATTTAGTTATAAACAATTATCAAAAACCCAAAATCGTATTTGTTTGGCACTGCACGATAAGTGATAATTCTCTAGCATTCCTAAATGCGCTCATATTGTTCTCTGTGGGATTCGACCCCAACCTTGTTGGGTTACTATATTTGACAACGAT